>VZRH01005194.1:613237-630896 GCA_013397555.1 Urocynchramus pylzowi
TTCTTAAACTTAAAGACAAAATTTAAAGAAAGGAAAAAAAAAAAAAAAAAAAAACCAAAAAAAAAACCAAAAAAAAACCAAACTGCCAGCTAGAAAAACATTCAGAGTCTTCAGAGCTTTATTTTAGCCTTGAAAATCCCAATAGCAGTACTCATCCAGAAAGGAATCCTGAGGAGTTTGGTCTACAATTCCCTAGTTGCTTACCTTCTATGAAGTCAAACAGAGAGCTAATCTTTCAGGAAAATACTTTTATTTAAGAGTTGTGAAATATTTTGTTTCTAAAAAAAATTCAAAATAACTTAGATGCATAATAATGATGAGCAAAAGACCTCTTTATGGTTTTCCAAAGAAAAAAGTCACTGATACCACCTACTATGGATACTCATATTTTTTTGGAAAATTTGGGTCATAATCAGAAAACATTTTGCCAAAAGAATATAATATTATACATAGGCATACATATATATACAGATTTATACATATATATATATATATATATACACACACACACACACCCCAATCGATATAAATTATAAGTCTAGAGCTATTTAAATAGGCCTTGTAAATTGAGTTGTCAGTGAAGGTTGATTAGAATTTGTACCTGCACCAAAAAAAGTAATGTTCTTCTCCAGTCTCCTCCCCTCTGTCAGGTCTAGGAAGCCCATGGCCACATGGCAGTTGGATCAATTTCCTGATCAGACCAAGAACCAATATTTACTCCTCATAATTCTCAGTAGGATCAATGACATTATGTTCTTCAGGCATGGCTGCACAATTGCTAGAACTGGTTCAAGTGAATTCCTGAGAGGGTGCCCAAGGATGGAGTGGAACCACTTGTCTTGAAGGCAGACCAAGTTCTGATAGGCATAAGCCAATGGTGAAATTACACCTCAAAAACAGAAGATCCAACCAAAATCTCTGCAATTTATATTGTATTAAAACAATTAAATAGATTATTATTATAAGTTAAGATTCTTATTCTAACTCAGTGTGTCATTTGAGATGACCCAGTCAAAATGAAACTATTGCAAAACCAACCATTTGAAACAGCTCTGCATCCTTAATGTGGTGGTTCCTTCTCTTCACATTGGAGTTTTTCTCTTTCTCCTACTACTTCCTGTGTTTTAGTACAAAAGATTTCTTTTTCTTACATCTAACAAAATTTCTATTTAGGGAGCATTAGTTGTTAGGAAGTAACAGCAGTTATAAAGCAAAAAAATCAAGATATTTACTTTTGTAATTGAAATGAAAAGTATAAGTCTTCTTTCAAATAAAAGAAAGTTTGAATCAGAAATTTGAGAAAAAAAATGAAACTTAAAATTTAAAAAGTAAATTTCATGTGAGAAATATCATCAAAGTCCTTCTGCCAACCTTCATAAATCAACACTTGTCCCTAAAATGTTAAGCCACATGAGTCCTAGAACAGGTGTTGTTCTTCTGCTATAACAATTCCAACAAGGTTAGTTAATTGAAAGACACCACCATGCTTTTTTTTTGTTTCAAACCCAGCAAATGGTTTTCTTAGTCTACATTGATATAAATTCTATATTTCTATAGCTTCTAGTCACATATTGCTGACCATCACCATAGAAGTGTCATCCACATTAAATCAACAGCTTTCAACAAGCTATTTCAGGACATTGAGACCATGTGTAAACTATTTCCTCAGGGAGGTGTTTTGAAAAATATCTCCTGGAAAAGAGGTTGCTTAAAACAACGTTTCTTGCAGCAACTCATGGAGCTTACATACTTGTCAAAAATCATTGCAAGCTCAGAGATGTCTGCACCAATTTCTGAACTGACATCTCATAGATAGTCTGACAGCTTTATGTATGAAATGGGATGTCAGGAACAACTTAGGAGGAACAAGAAAAACAAAACATATTTGTTTCTTATATCTTCAGAGTCATATTCAGGAGTTCTCTTTTGTTGTACTAAATTGTTAACTTTCGAAACCTGATTTTTGGGCTCTTCAACTCACTTGATACAGTACAGCTGTTGCCTTGAATTGACATTCCCAAATTAAAAAAAAAACCAAAAAAAACCCCCAAAAAACCCCCAACAACAACAACAACAACAACAATTAAAGTTAATAGCAGAAGTAAAAAAATAGCATCATAACTCTATTTTGTATTTTGAATGGACATTTTTTCATCAGTGACAACATTTCACCAACAATGATTAAACAAGTAAGAGAAGGAGTCTTCTCATCCTCTTGCATAAGGCAGAAACAATGGCAACTGGAGCCAAACTGGAATTTCATAGCTTCTCATATCTAGTTCTTCTCTTGTCCTGAAAACACTACCCATAAGAAGTCCAATGGATATTATGAAGCTGTTCTTTCTACATGCCTCTGTTTAAAAACCCCAAAGCTTTCATTAAAGAATGATGCCATGTATAAGACAAGAAAAGCAGTGGTTTTTACAGGCATATTACATCAAATTTTAATAAGGGCATCTAGGTCCCAGCAGCAGAGTGGTTTCTGGCTCCTCCTCTGTCGATGATGCTTTGTGCATTGGTGCAGGGGCACTTCAGCTTCCCTGACAGATATGACACCTTCTCAGGGGAACATCCTTTAATTCCTTTGTTGTATTTCTCTGGTGTTTATGTGGTTTCACTGGTTGCTCACTGCTACCTCAAGAGCCTCTATTTCATCTCTGTAATACTTGTCATGTGCTACAGTGCAACAGGCTGAGGGTCCTTGCTAGCACAGGCAAGCCTGGGATCCTGCTCTTTCCCTTTCAGGTCAGTTTAAAGCACTGTCAATAAGCCCTGGTAGCAAATGAGCAAAGACCCTCTTTCCTTTCAGGAAGGTGAATCCTACCCAAGGCCTGGTACTGTGTGATCCCCTCCTAACTGAAAAATGCAAAATTGTGCTGATGACATCAGCCACAGAACCATGTATTAATAGTCTGGGTCCATCTGTTTTTTTCAGTGTTGCTGCCCACAGCTGGAAGGATAGAGGAAGGAGAGATGCAGTCACTAGAGTGACTACTGGAAGATCAGACTTTGTTCTACTGTCATTCCACAGCGTAAGGGAAAGACTCCTTCACTCTCATAGTACATGAAGAATTAACCAGACAAATTTACCTGCACAAAATAACCCACATTCTTCCAGTTTGAGATTCCAATCTTAAAATTGGTGAAATATAACAGACTACAGATATTTACATATTGGGATAAAATCCAAACTTTAATAATTCAAGGGACACATTGCATACCTTCTAGAAATCACCTTGTGATTATCAAAACTGTAGTTGAAATATCTGTAAACCCTCAATGAATATAATTCTAAAATTGATTTTTTTTTTAAAGAGATTTAGAAGATGTTTTAAAAGAAACCATAACAATTTAAGACTCCAGAAAGCTCTTCTGCTTTGTGTTAATAAATTAATTCACTGTGGTTATTAATAAAAACATTTTGGGTGATTTTATTCTGTTGTTCTTCTCAGGTCACATTAAATTAAACCTACATAATACGCCATTGCATGAATGCATTGCAGTTTTATACCAGTTTAATTTAAAATTCAATCCATGTGAGCCACACCAGAGGCTATGCTAAGCAAAGCCTTTCTGGGTTCATTAGAGTAGCTGCTCATTCAACAATAAGACTTTGCTTGCCAGTACTCAGTCTCTCCAAATCCTTGGAAGTCTACTGAGGACACAGCTCTACTAATAAGCTGCAATGGGGCCTTGTGCTTACAAGCTATTCCTTTCATTGTGCATTATGTTCCTCAAACATTGCCAAGATATGTAGTTTTCAAGTGAAAAGCTGGGTAAATGAGATATTTTATACACTGAACATATCAGTACCCCAGATGGGAAAACTGAGTGTCATGTATATCCCAGGAAAAGACAATAACAAGATTGTCTATACAGCTGCTTGCAATTCCTTCATCTATGAGTTGATTTCTCTATTTTTCAGTGTAAAAAGAGATCCATCTCCTATCTGGAGCATGACATAATCTTATCAGTTATGTTTCTGATTCTTTCAAGGCCTTTGCTATATGCAGCTATTGCAAATAAATTAATTACAGAGCTATTCCTGAATTAAACATCACACTGAAAGTATAAATGAAAAAGATATTTACTGACAAAAAGGAAACCTTTATCGTTTCTCACTATTCCTGTATCAGACAGATGAAAACCGAGTCCCACTGCTCTTAAAGACCTACAGAGATGATAACATCTTCTCCATATTGACATCTAACTGTAAAGCAAATTCAGATATTCAGTTCAATGCTTGCCTGAAGAAGCTAAAGCTCAAGAAACTACTTCCCCAGTTGTATCCATAAAACTCACTACTTTGGATCCTCTAAATACTGAATGATTGGCTTTGCCCCTCAGAAAACAGATTTTATTTCCTGAAAAACAGATCTGATAGAATAATCAATGATTGTACTTGCAGTAAATCAAATAATCCCAGGATCACACACCAACCTGATTTTTGAGGTAGATCTGCATTCTTTTTCTTAAAACAAAGATAACTAGAAAAGTTGAAAAACATGAAGAAAAAGGCTACAACAAGAATATTTTTTAAAAGTAAAATCACACATTTAATGGACAAAAAGAACAGATTAACACAAGTATTCTTTCACACCTTTTACCACTTTATCACTAATGTGGGCCTTTTTCTTCAGTCTGTCTTAGTATAGTGACATTTAACCTCTTCCTCAGCAGCAGGAAACCCTTCACAACCCCATCTAAGAAATGTCATTTTCTAAGCTGTGAATCCTGCCTTCCCACTTCTCTTTGAAGGTTTTCAGGCTTTTTGAATTGCAGGCTCCCATGTTTACCACATCAGTCCTATTCTTGCCCTTGCAGTTAAACATATACTCTCAGTGCATAAACTGCATCATCCTGTAATTGCACTTATGTGATAGATTAATCAGCTCTTTATCAGAAATAACCTTCTCATCTATATGCCTGTAAACAATTATGAAGCCTACTAAAATTTCTATTTAATAAGATTGAGATAGTTATCTTTTTTAAAAAAATATTACTTTAATTTCATAATTTTTTCAGCTTTGATATTTTCAGCTTAAAAAATTTCAAATACAGCTTTTTTAAATTTATTATGGTGCTTGGGGGTGAAACTAACCTGCCTTACCAGTATGCACAGGAACTGCTGTATCTCTACTTAGATAGCTATCTCTACTTAGATAGCTAAGACACTTATCTCAAACAACAATTTCATCAGAAGGTTGAAGTGGTTATTTATAGTTATTAATTTCAGCATCATTACTTCCAACTATACAGCTTCTCACAGGGCAATTATTACAAATGCTACTCATGCATATGCGGAAGCTTTTGAACTTTTGCTGAATTTATGTTCCTTCTTGCCACTGGAACAACTGTGCATCATACAAAAACCTTATTAGCAATTTTCCTCCTCCCCACCAACCTACAGATAAAGATATTAAACCATACTGGCCTAAGAAAAATCATCTCTGGCTGACACTACGCCATTTAAATTTACTTTTGATAACTAAGAGCTAGTTGGTTTTATATCTCTGTATATGTAATATAGAGAATTTATATAACTTTTTAGATAGAGGAAAGGAGGGAGGGAAAGAGTAATGAAGAAGTTGAAGGATATAGGATCATATATCAGTATTTTTTGTGCTCTTGAAACAGATGGACTTACTCCTAAGCATCTACCTTAGTTGATGTTATTAGTTTCTTTATTTACTTGCTATTAGTCTTTCCATGCATTCTCAGATGAATTTAAAATGTTCATTTTATCAACCCTTTAACCTGATTAAAATATTCACACTCTTTATTAAGTCAACCCAAATGCCTCTATAATCCCAAAATATCTGTGGTAAGAAAAACTTACTAAATTATCTATACTAGGAAAAGCTTATCAAAATTCTTTTTAGGAATACTTAAAAAAGAAAAAAAAAAAGCATTAAAGCCTAGAGAGGAAGATGTTTTCTCCCTCTTTCTCCCCACATATATATTTACAGTTTTCTATCTGAATTCTTCCTGTAAGACTTCCTGTACATAAACACCAACTTGTTTTATCAGTATTACTTTTTTATTTTTTTCCTGTACATACATGTAGAACACAAAAGCTGTGAATTCGAAATGCATTTCAGCTATTGTGGCTTCATATCTTTTGTAACAATTTTCTGTTAAAATACAAATTCAAGGAACTTATTATTACCTCACACTTTTATTTTGCACTTCTTAGCATAAGTGGAAAGAGTCTTCAGATATTCCCACTTCCAGATATGCTTCTACTTTTTAAATTCAGGGAAGGTTTCTTAATGTCTTCTCCACTGGGTTGTTTTTTAGCCTCAATGCCACATCTTCACCATTTTCTCCTGAACGTGTTTGCTGTGTCAGTAAAGTAGTTGAGCTTGGGGGGAGTTTAATAAAAATGACATCCACTGCTGCCTCTGTACTAATTTGTGTAAGCTTCACTAGATCACATCTCAAGTTAGAAAAATAATCTATATTCCTTTATTGTTAGTCTTGTTGTCACTCAGTTTATACTCAATATCTGTTCACGCCAAAGAGTATTTCTGTGTCATTGTAAACTTGAAAAGATTCTTGACTGGATATGAGTTTATAAGTCTATCACAATTTTCTCCAGTGGAAAGCAGCAAACAACCATAAGACAAAAGTACATAAGGGCTGGTAATAAACTTTTCTGCAGATGATATTCAATACACTTTCATGATCCAATTAATTGTACATGACTTTTGTCACAACAGAAAATGATACTTGATGTTAGTTTCCTTGATACATAGATGATAAGAAAGCATACTTCTTCAACCCACCCTAAAAACATAAAACTGTGGGTAAATCTGGATATCATATATATACACAGTTACAGAGATATATTTTAGGGAGACAAGGAATTATAGAGAGTTGCATGTATCTCGATGGTATACACAGACAAAATGGAAATTCTAAGAGTCGTTTCTGTCGTGTTTCTAATTAAGTAATTTATATTCTCTGATATTAAACTAAGAAATCCTTGCTTCATTTTTTTTTCAATGCCATATCAGCTGAAATAATTTTTATATTTCAACTCCAATGTCAGAACTGACCTAGTCTTCTACATGTCAACTCTTTGTAGGAATGCTATGTATTTTCTATTAATTGCTGTTTTTTCTTACCATATCAAAAGAGAAAAAAGGATTGCCAAATTATTCAGCCCAAGTTCACAGAAAAAAAGTTGCTGAACTAAGTTCTCTTACTTGGTATTTCTTCCAGAAAATGCAATAATATAATATTGCAATGCTGCAGACACTGTGATTTAATCTTTATATCACACAATTTTTGAGTTCTATTTGAGTAAGCGAGTTTTTGTAATTATTCTTTCCTGCTTGATTGAATTTCTGTTTCACACCTTCCATTTTTTCTTATGAAGAGGCAGCAGAATTTCCCCTTACCTCCCAAGTAGTCATAACATAGCAAAGTGAAACAATGATGTGAAATCAAATCCTGATTATAATGTCATAAACTGTTAAAATTAAAAAATGCTAGACATTCTCAATCTTGATCACAAGAATGACTGTTTATTATTTTATTATAGCAGCTAAAATATGTAGGCACTTGAAACTACAAAAAACTTTTAGATTTAGGGGATAAAAGAAATGTACTTAAATGACATCACACAAGATGTCTGATCAGAGGTCAGTCAATATAACTATGAGGGGTGTTGCATAGAATCATTCAAGATTATGAGAATGGACAAAGTCTTACACATTTCACTGTTTCTGTTTATTTACTTGGATGATTTCAGATGTATTTTTCTTGAAATTAGGTTCATTTGACAGTTTTTTATTAAGAGGGGAACTAAACAGTGATTCTGACAGAAACGACCATCACTATTTATTTTTTAAGAAAAACCAAGTATGTACAGCATTTACCAAATCCTGGATAGCTGACATGTTACACTAGAAAATCTAAGGTTAAGAATTTGAAAAATACTGTGTTTAGCAAATCTTTTATGATTTGTTTCTTGTCTTTCAGCAGAAGACAAACTCCATTTTTCTGCTCATTATATTACATACATATACATACATATATGCATATGCACATATTTATATATATTTATACAGACACAATTCCTATCCTAGAAGATAATTTAGGCTCCTGTTTGAAAAAAATGGGCTGCTTTAAATGCTGAATTAACACAATTACTTAGTGATAGTTTACACAATAAACAACCTCCTACTTATTTATTTTTGCTTATACATCAGAATTTTTTTCAGAAATTATTTGGGTTTTCACAGCTGGGTTTTATAGTGGGGGTTGAAGAGAGGCTATAAGGTGGCTGCTGTAAAAAGTTACTGGAAACTTCATTTATGTCTGGTGTGGCCAATGCCAACAGACTCCAAAATGAACCTTTCACTGGCCAAGGCTGAGCCCATCAGCAACTGTGGTAGCTGGGATAACATATTTAAGGGGGAAAAAATCCTGTAAAAACTTCTGCTTGAGAAAGGAGAAAGGAGTGTGAACACATCACAGCAGATGAATGCCCAAAGGGTGCTGTAAACTCATGCTGAAGTGGGCTTCTGGCAGGATTTGTGGGCTCATGGAGAGAGGAGTCCACACTAGAGCAGGTTTGCTGGTCTTGTTACCCTTTAGGGAACCCGCCCTCGAGCAGCCTGTTCCTAAAGGACTACTCCCCATGGAAGGGTGCAGCAGCTGAAATACTGCTAGTGAAGTCTAGGGTGAGGAAGCAAAAAGGGCCTTTGCATGGTATCCACAGATGCTTTATTCAGCCACATGGTGAGATGGTCAGGGTCCAAAGGCGGGACTCATCGGGAGAGTCCAGCTTTCCGTCTCTGGAGACGTAGGGGCTGAACGGTGGCATCAGGGCAGTACAAATATGAGAGCCAGTGGGGGAATAGGGAGGGAGTGGCTGAGGGACATAGCAACAAAGGGAAGGAGCCAATGGGGTCTAACAGCTTTTGAGGGAAGCTTCTTGTGTCTCCCTAAGCCAGGGAATGCCTCTCAGGGTCCCCACAGAAGCGATCCATGCTTGGGCAGTTAGTGAAGAACTGCAGCCTGTAGGAAGGACCCAGAAGTTCATGGAGAGCTCCTGTTGCAGGGGACCCTATAGTGGAGCAGAGAAAGAGTGTGAGGAGTCCTTCACACAAGGATGAAGCAGCAGCAGAGACATGATATGATGATCTGACCACAGTCCTCATTCCCTTTGTCCCTATACTGCTCCAAGAAGGGAAGTAGCACTCAAAAGAGCAAAATTAAATTCAAGAAGAGAGGGGTGAAGGGAAGGTATTTTAAAGATTTTACTTCATTTGTCATTTTTCTACTCTGATCTGATTGGCAACAAATTAAGTAATTTCCCAAAGTGAGTCTGCTTTTACCAGGAGGGTAATTGGTGACTGATTTCTCCCCATACTTATCTTGACCCAAAAGTATTTAGTGTTATTTTCTCTCTGTTGTCCAGATGAAGAAAGGGAATTATAGAGAGGCTTTGGTGAGCACCTGGCATACAGCCAGGGTTAACCCACCACAAAACCATAAAAAAATGTTAAAGATTTTATTATTGTTTTATACAAAAAAAACCCAAAACAAAACAAAAACAAAACAAACAAACAAAACAAAAAAAACCCCAAAAAAACCCCCCAGAGAAACAGATCTATATGCAGCCTTCCCTTTGTACTGTCTGATCTCTCAAGCAGTGTTAGAATATTGTTTGACATATCTCCAGCATGCCTCAAATCTGAAAAGTCATTAGCAGATGCTTAGTACCTATTTAGTTCTAAATTACATGTTCACAAAGTATCTCCCATAACATTTGAAAAATCCATTAATCCTCTCCTTGATTTTATCCTCACAGTAGGTAATGTTTTTTCTCTTCCTGCTTTAGCAGAGCCATAACTTCTGGAGTCACATCCTTACATGAAAATCGTCCTTATTTATCAGCAATGGAGTAGAAAAATGTATTTTCACTTCCTTTGATATAGAGAGAAACTTGAAATTGAGAAGCAAATACTCAAAAATCTCTCTTTATATTTGAAGGATTGAGATAAATAGTGGAAACTTTCCAAGCTTAAGTTATGATTTTAGCTTCTATCTGTAAAGTGTCACAAATCTCTAAAAAAATCAAAAGATGAAATTGGCCAGTTTATAAGCAATTGCTAGCTGTTTAAGAAGTTGTAAGGTGTTATTTTGTTAAGTTTAGATCAGGGAAATACAACCAGATATGTATTGCATTTCAGACCTATCTGTCCACTAGAACCTTCATTCTCATGCTGTTTATAAGAGGCAATCATCCTACATCAATAAAGGGAAAAGGGAAAGCTTACTGATTTATCTAGATATGTAAGACCACTGTATGGTACTGTCCATGTGTATTACACTAAGTCCAGTGCACCAAACAAAACTTTTAGCTAAGAGTTGGAATCAATAATTAACACATCTTAGTGAGTGCACACTAGGGAGAGTTTATGCAGAGATATAATTGGGCATGCTTACAAAGGACATTGTAGAGATGATTTTTAGGGATATAGTTTTTGGAGACATGCTGTTTGTGCAATATTAGAGGACAGGAAAAAATGGTTTTAAGGATAATCACAAGTCACATATCCTGGTGTTTGAAACAGCAAGGTTGAATACAGGTTTTTTTTCTGGATTTTGACAGTAAAGGTAATATTATGAACTGCAGAACTCTAAACTTGAGCCTGGAGCCCAAAAGAGCATTAGAATACTGTATCTGTACCTGGAACTCAAGAGCTGAATATTGCCATTTAAGTACACTACTAAAGAAGAAAATGGGAAATAAGACCATTCTTAAATTCTGCATTTCTAAAGAGTCTTAGTTGCTGCGCTTCTAAAATAAAATAATATTAATAACATCCTCCATATACCTCCCCTCAAACAAAACCAACCAACAAAAAAAACCACTCCAAACTGACAAAAAATCCCCTTATATTTCATTACAGTAGTACCTTGGAAAGTCTTTAAAGGAAAACAAACTTCTGTAATTGGAAATGTTCCTCTCTGCATTGACATGTTTTATGACAATGATCACTTGTGTGGATTTTAAGGAGAAGTTTCCATATTAGAACAACTAATATGCCCGAGACTGATTCTAATTTTATTTAATTTTATTTCTTTCAACCAGAAGGCTCTAAGCAGTACCATTGATTCCCAGATTGGAGACAGTAGTAAAAAGTGAGGATGCAGAGCTTAAAATAGACAGTGAGGAAAACAGAGAGGGGGAAAAAGAAGACAGAGGAGAAATAACACCAATTAAATAAATTGTCAGCCATGGTTCTTATTTAAACTGATTTTTCAGAAAGGATAACAGCAAAGGCAAAAGAGAATCAAAACTGTAATGTCTTAAGTTGAATGCATATTGTTAATCAGTGAGTATTAACTAAAGAAAAGAGAAATGTTGAACTACAAAAGTCAGGATATTTCTTACCAGAACTTCTTATAAGAACTCTTAACTCAGAGCATGAGTCCACAGGAGATCTGAAGACTATCAGCCACATAGATCTGTGTCTATGCAGCCAGCTGTCTTGTAATCATGAGGATGCTGTGGGGAATGATCCATGGGCCCACAGGAATCTAGAGCAGGGTCTAGCAGCTGTGGTCTGCACTTCCTGTTCTTTACTAGATATTTTGATACAGTGACTCATATAGATCAAAGTGGCAAGTTTGTTTATAATGGAAGCCAGTGCCCAAATGTTTACATGCTTGGAGTATATCAGGATCAGACCTTGAGCACGGAAGATCTTATTTTGAGACAAACATTTATCTAAAAACTCTATTAGCAATAAGCAGCCTGAAAGGTTGATTTCATGGCTCAAATTAGGTGACTGTTCGTACTTTTGTTTATAGACAATAATTTCTTTTGGTAATTGCATTCAAGTGTGTTTACACCTGGGTGCATTCAGAACGTTTTTAATTGTCTTTGGTATGTTTCACTTTAAGATTGGAAAGCAAATGGGCCGAACTGCGAGGTTGTTTCATGCATTGAAACTTGATAGTAACTTATTCTTTCATTCTTCGCCTCAAGTGCCATGCTCTTAATTGGTTCCTAATCACTGAATTGCAATCATGGTTTATGGCTTAGCTAGCAGTCTTTAAAGGTTCAGTGCAACTTCGTGTTCAACTTTCAGAACACAACACTACTTCAGTGAATATCATGAGCAGGCAAGGAATGTGTCCTTTCACTTTTACCATTTGTTCGTGCTGCAGCAAGACATAACAATCTCCTCTCACGATAGGATTCACTCAGTCACTGCTGATAGTTAATTTGTCATAAGAATCCTGTGCTGTCTTGATTTTTGGAATGCCCAAATTTCTGAAGCCTGATGTGGAGAAAAATTGAGGAGAGCTTTGATGTCATAGCATTCCAGAATGGAACAATGAATCCTCATATTTATGTCTTTTATTTCCTTCGTTTAATAATCTTCATATTATTTCCTCATTTTTTTATATGATAATAAAAGAGAAATGTTTCTCTGGCATAAATTTTCTATACATAAAATAGATAACAACAGACAGAAACAGATAAATCCATAAACTAACTTAATATATTTATAGTTTGATAAGTACTGCAAATTACATAGCCATTTAATTTTCATTACTGAGATTCATATGCTTCCTTATCTTTGATATACTGATTTATTCTATTCTATGGCCCACTAAAACAAATGCTTTTACTTTTAAAGTAGCAACAGGACTGCAGAAGGTCACTAGTGTGTCCTAGCAAGTAGTATTTTGCTAATTGAAAATTTTACCTATGTTTAGAAAAGCATTCAAGAGCATGTTAAGTCTCATCAGAATATATACTTGGTTCTGCTAGATAATCAACATGTACCGTCAACAGGACTTCAGCTTGTGTTGAGGTATTTTCCAAAATCAGGGCCTTATCAGGTCAATTTTTGACACATACACTAAAGAACAGGAGATGAAAAGAAACTATCTTTTCAATGACCCACTTTAAATTTTCTCAGAAGGAACTTCATCTAAGGCTTTGAAGAACAAGCTTGTAGTAATTATATTTAATTGTATTTAAGTGCATCCAGTTGCTTCTGCTCAAGGGCAAATAAACTCCTCCATTACATTCAAAGAAATACTATTTTAGTAAGCTCCATAATTTCTTCTAGAAGGCTATATTTCTTTTGAAGGTGTCTATCATTACTTGGAATGGATAGATCTTCCAGCTAACTAGCAAGACATTATCCAGTTCCACCCAGGAAAGCAGGAGCTAAGCCTCAGTGTTGCCCAAGCAAACTTCAAGGAGGGATTAAAGATGTCTCACTTTGAGCGTAGCAGTTTTGTGCTCCATAAGTGAAGCTTTTCTTTCCTTCTAGATGGCTTCTTTAGTTATCTTTATCCCCCCCACTCAGAAACTTATCTTTTAGTATATGAAGAATAATAATCTTTCACTTGCAAAAATACAAGGGAACAATGTAGGGGTGAGGTGAAGGGTCTTCTCAATAAAGATCTTGTATAAAATTGTGTATCTTTAATTAAATTTAAAAAGAAGGGAAATCACTGCAGATGAGTAGACGGTGCCCCACATAATTTTTGAAGGCAACTTTTAGAAAATAGGAAATACTGTTATCACTTTTATCTTTTCCCTTCATAAACTACAATTATTCAACAGTTCCTTTGGTTAAATAGTAAGGTAAGAGCTTTCATACTGTGCATAATGGCAGTACTAATGACTTGATCATTGTATACAAACGTTCAGATAGAAGCATACTAACTCCCTCATTTAATCTTATCACTCCTACTTTTTTCCTTTTTACAGCTAATAATCTTTGTGCCAAAACAGTGTGTTCAGGGAACTAAATGACAGCAGAAATTATTTGAAAAGTGGTTTTGAAACCATCTTTGATAATTTTAAGTCTAACAGAGTAGTTGCAATATTTATACTGAGCCAGTAGCCATGTACTCTATACTACGGAAATCATTCCTATCACTGAGCATAGTCATAATCAGTCAGCTTTTTCAAAGGGGCTGAATTTTCCATCTGACATTTTTTATTATAACATTGCTGTTCTTCCTGGTAACTCCATCAGTATCTATTTTTTTAGGGAAAATTTATTTAAAGAAAAAAAGACTTCTTGGACTACTCTAACTTAACCAATCAGAGTCTCCTTCTTAACCTCAGAGGCTCATTTTTAACCTAAACTGATTTCTCTTTCAAAGATGAGAATAACCCCCTCAATGATTCCTTTTCTTGTTTATGAACTGACATGTACAGATTCCAGCATCTGTCAAAGGGCTGATCTGGAGATAGAAAGTAAACAGATGAACTGAAGTGCTAAACCAATGAACATGATAAGAATGCTGTTCCTGACTTCTATTTCAGAAAATGACAGAAAGCTTCAAAATGTGTCATATGCCACAAATTTCTTGGGAAAAATGACAGTGAAATACATAATACAATTTGCAGTATCTCAGCTTGTTCAGTGTGTACGGCAGTGAATGCAGTACATAAAAAAAATATTCTGATATCTAGTTACTTGTTCAGAACAGATTCAGATCCTCTTGAATTTGAGGTAATATCATAGCCAACTATCTCTCATATAATAGAGTTGTTACATCTTAAAAAGTCCACCTGACACAGAGAAAATATACTGTATCTTCAAAAAGCATACAGAATTTTTACTTTTACTGCAGATAATTTAGAGCTTGTGAGGTATGATCTACAAATAGATGATCATTACTTTCAAAATTAATTGATGATACAAAATATCGTATGATCTAAACTGGTTGCAAATATGAAGGTCTCAATTCAATCTGTGGTGGAAAAAACATTATCTTGCCTGGGGTACATTAACATAAGAGACTAGGATCAATTATGAATGTTGACTCAGAAATAAATTGAATGAAATCATTAAAAATTCAGTATTTACTAATATTAGAATATAAGATAACTTAAAAATGCATATGTAAATTTCTTTGATGATATTCAGAAGAAAGATAAATAATAAATTTTAATCATCACAACTTCTGTATTTACTTTCATCAAAAATCACAGGTAAAAAAAAAAGTTGCCCTAAAAATTATAGCTGAACTCAAACTATACTTACAAATTTTGTAACTGGATTACTGTTTCAGGCATTGCTGAAGTTTAAACATTTTTATTAATCACTGCGCTCACATAAAACTATGAAGAGTGAGCACATGATACATTACAAATAGATAAACTGCTCTGAGAATTAGTTTTCTGACCATCACTTCAAATTTTGAGGATAGCTAAAATCCAGCCTTAAAAGTAAAAATGGATTTGATCGAATTGGAACAAGAGCAAACTTCAGAAATATGTAGACGTTTCAGTGTCAGCAAATATGATAAGGGTAATTATTGGAGCTAATATTACTGAAGAAACTGGAACAAAACTATTGATAAGAATCAGTCCTATAAGTACTTTTTCAAGACGTAGAATTTTTGGATGCTGATTGACAAAGCATTTTTCTTTTTATTGCATACCTTGTCTGGAATTCCCTACAGTTCTATAAAAAAAAAAAAAATTATGACGCATATGCAACTCTCTCAGCAGAAAATAAAATATGGCAAAATTTTGATGTTATCATATATAGTGACTTCTAGGTAAATCCAGGTGAGACAAAGAATGGAATTTAAAAAAATCAGTTTACACAAGGTGACTGGAACAGGTCAAAGACATCCAAACCTGAGTCAGAAACACTAAATTACTTTCTGATAATTTTCTTAACACGTTCAGATATGGAGGAAACTTACTACCAAAGTAAATTCTACAGTATGATGTTGGAAGGAGAAAAAGGTAAAAAGTATGTCAAGAATAGTTCAGACTTCTGTAGTGGAAGATTTCACACATGAAGGATAAGTCTGTAGATCATACAGCATCAACATCAACAGATATTTTAAAGACACCTTCAGCTTGTGCATTATTTGTTATTTACCGCAAATAGCATTGTAAGACTTTAAGCAACTTGAATTTCTAATATATGTTATGAACATGGAACTGCTGCAGCCTTTAACTATAGATAAACAGAGAGCTCCTGCAAAACATTTATATTTATATAGCTTTATATACATAAACATCATAATTTGAAATGGAAGTACAATATCAAACACATTTGTTCTACAGGTGTATCCTAAGAACTAGTGATAGCCTGGTGTTCCAAGTACTAGTATAGAAGAGCTCTACATGCCAGCCTTTTTCAAACAATGTGCTCTGTGCACAAGTATTCTTGCTGTACACTTTCTTTGGTATGTAACTACACACAGACCATGCCTACACCTAGCTACAATTTCAAAAATTTACATCAAAATGAGGCTATTACTCTAGTTCTCTAACATGCATGGATAGGAATGTCAAAGCCAACAATTAATAAATTTCTGTTATGCAACATTTTTCCTTATTTTATACATCTCACTGAACACAAAAACTGCACTTAACTGAAAGCAATCTCATTATTACCTCTTACAAGATGGACTTAGCATGTTGCCCCTAATCAGACTAGATTCCTTAAAAGATTTCATGAAGCAATATATGTTTCAAAGCAGGGAATTTCTAGTTAAAACAAATATAACAGCAAAAGATGAAAGTGCTACATTATTTGTACATCAAAGTCTTTATCATTGTTTGAAAAGAGACCATAATTCTTGTAAACCATTTTTTTTCCTGCAAGTCTATCTTTCCTAATTTTATTAAATATATACATTTGAATTGGAATTTACTTTAATGCAATTTCGCTGTACAACCAGTACATTACTCAGTATTTTTCTCAAAATAATAATTAAAATAAATAAATTCTAAAAGTAAACATTAACAAAATTTGAAGGGGAATGGCTTCATTGAAATTTCTAAAAGGACAGAGTTTATAGATATATCTGAAATACCTTATGGTGGTGGGACATCTAATTTATTCCACTAAGGTTTAAGAAAGCAAAATAATTGTTAGTTTTTAATTATTTTCCCCCTCCATACAACAGGCAGCAAATCTGTAGGACCCGTTGTTAAGAGAAGGTGTTGAATGAAATAAGTTTATAAAGGTTCTGGAAGTGATTCACAAACACATAGAACATAGAATATATAGCAAATCTATGGAACATTTTTCTAAAGTTTGGTGTCATGCATACCCACACCCAATATGAAGAACACAAGGACAATGGACTAAGATTAGCTATTACTTTAGCAAATTCACCTATTTAGTCCTAACATTCCTAGAAAGTCTGTTGAGCTCTAGGTGTCCAGGTGAATGCTGCCTAGTCATAGTGGCAGGGGAGTGCTTATTCTACTTATTTGTAACTCTCTTGGGTCTGTTTCTTGAATTTCAGATTTTCCAGCAAGTCCCCATCCTGAAAAAGTTCTGGTATGGCAATCTCTCCATCTTCTTCATAGTGAATATTCCTGTAAAAAATTAATTATCCTTTTCTACAATGTAATTATATTTTCCAGGAATTCCTTTTATGCTTACTGTCCACAGATCTTCCAGGTAATGGGAGGCTTCTTTTTCCTCATGCTTCAGGAGGTTAGTACTAGTTTTGACTCCTCTACATAGCTGCTCATTAAACTATTTTCTGGCACAACTATGTTTACATTTGTGGTGGTTTGACGAGGAAGGAAGTTTCTTGGGAAGGTGGTGGTCAAACCAATCAGTGGCCAGAGGTGAATATTGGCACCTGGGGTGGCCACTAGGAACCTGGACACGCCTTT
>VZRH01005194.1:631746-677250 GCA_013397555.1 Urocynchramus pylzowi
GAGACTCCTCTCTCCTGATGAACTGGGAGGTGGTAAAGTGAGAGATGGTACTGGGCAGAGAATTGAGTGTTCGAGGGGTGGTTACTGGATTGGGAAGGTAAAGCCTTGACTCATGGTGTTGATGGGAGAAGGTGGGGGGAGGAGAAGTGGTTTTGGAAACTTCCATTGTAGACATTGTGTGTGTGTATGTTTTTTTTTTTCTTTTCCTTTTGTGTTTATAGTAGGTGTAATAAAGCTTTATTCCTTTACCCCTGAGATGATGGAGCCTGCTTTGCTGTATTTTGGGTCACATCTCACAGTAACCATTCGGGAAAATGTGCTTTCATGGGGGCACTGGCATTGGGCCAGGGTCAACCCATGACAACATTTTTGTCTGTTAGATTTTGTAATACTTTTCTTTGTTCAAATGCTTCTTACTATTATTAACTTTTCCCTTTGGTGTTTGGCCAATCTGGGCCTCCTTTTAGACTTTCTCAAGCATTTAATAAATGAGTGTGAACTAGCACTCTGCTACCAGTATGATCTTCAATGCTTTCTGGACTTCCTGCAAGCATGTAATTCTCTGAAGCAGATGTCACATTTGGCTTGCTTTTAGCAAAGTTTCTCATTTTTACCTAGTTCTTACTAAAAGTTAACAGTGAATTCTTTGTCCATTGATACTTCAGTAGGGATTCTGAATGTAAGTACCTTATAGTATAATTACTGATATCACCTGTTATGATTTGGCCTTTTTCCATAGAATAATTGAGGTCAATTGAGAAATCTATGTACTTCTCTCAGGCTCTCCCAGACCTATTTCAGGATATACCAGTCCTTTTCACTTCTCTAGTTGTTTGGGTAGCAATGTAGACAGACTACAATGCTCCTGTCATTTAGGCCTAAGAGTTTCAATTAATGAAGTTTCTGGTACTTGAGGCAGACAGTTTACTAATTTGGTTTAATTCCAAGAACTCTTAAATTTACACCTCCAATTCACCCCTGCTATGTTTCATGCTCTAATTTCTATATATTTTGTAGCAAAATTTTATACTGTTCTGTTATAATTGTTCTTTTATCATGTTTCTAATTTCAACATTGACTTAATTTAAGGCTTTTTTATCGTAGTTCTTCACCTTCCAACATTTTTGTAAAAGTGAGTGTACCACACTACCTGTCAAAGAATAAAGGTTTATAAATAACACTTATATTCTAATTGTCTATTTGATCACTGCTATCCTCTAGCAGTGATCTACCCTTAACCTGAAAATACAGAATTATTGTGACTTGCCCTTTGAGATATTCTCTTCATCCATGTGTCATCTGACTGTACAATCCTCTATGTAGACATTCACCAGCAATTGCTTAAATAGGCTGCTGCTTTGCTGGGAATTCTCTGGTTTCTGATGAAGATGAGAGATTTCCTCTTTATGCTATAGTTTTTTCCAGCATTAAAACCTTCCCTCCCTCTTCTTGGTTCTCTTTTGAACTATTTGGAGGCATGTTTGGATCCTGGAGAGATGTTTTTCACCAGTCTAAAAGGGGGAAAATTATGCTAGACGAGGAGTTGACAGGGCTGATAGCGACTCATTCAAACTAGGTTGAAGAGGGAAGGGGATGAAACCAGGCTCTCCAGAGATGAGCCTAAGGGTGGTTAGCCAGAGTCAGGGGTGAAATCAGCCCAGCTGAAGTGCATGTACACTAATGTTGCATGGGCAACAAACAAGAGGAGCTGAAGGCCATGGTACAGTAAGAAAGCTATGACACAGTAGCCATCACAGAAACATGGTGGGATGACTCCCATGACTGCAGTGCTGCAATGGATGGTCACAAACTCATCAGAAGGGACAGACAAGGAAGGAGAGGCAGTGGGGTGGCTCTGTACATTAGGGAGTGGTTTGAGGGACCTCAAGGATTGTGAAAATAAGGTTGAGTGCTGATGGATAGGAATCAGAAGGAAGGCCATCAAGGCAGCATCCTGGTGCCCGTCTGTCACAGACCACCTAAGGAGGATGAAGAGGAAGATGAAGTATTCTAGGGGTGCCTGGCTGCAGTTTCACAATTACCAGCCCTTGCTCTCATGGGAGAATTTAACTTGCAGGATGGCAATTGGAAATTTAACACAGTTGAGATGAGGCAGTTCTAGGCAGTTCCTGGAGTGTGGGGAGCTTCCTGACACAGCTGGTAAGTGACCCTGCTGGGGGCTGTGCCCTGCTAGACCTGCTGGCTGAAAACAGAGAAGGGCTGGTGGGAGATGTGATAGTTGGAGGACATAGCAACCACAAAATGATTGGGTTTTCAATCCTTGGTGAAATAGGGAAAGAGTTTAACAAAACCTCTACCTTGGACTTCTAGAGGTTGAACTTTGGCCTTTTCAGTACACTGGTTCAGAAAGCCTTTTGGGAAACAGTCCTTTCTAAGAAAGATGTCCAGGAAGGCTGGCTATCCCTATGTGCTGAAAGATGAGACATCAGTCAAGAAGATCAGCCTGGCTGAATGTGAGGACTTAGAGGATGTAGTTGCATGTCTCAAAACTGTTGAAGATGGAAGTTCCCATAAGATAAACCACCACAACAGGGACTTGAGACAAGCACAGACATCAGAACACGAAGTCATTGATTCCAGGCATAGAGAAGGTAAAGATCTGGAATTAACACACTGGACAGAATTCCACTGTGCAGATTGTGAAAACTTAAGATTAAATTTATATGAACAAAAAAGTCACAAGGTGGCAAATTGGGGGAAAGGATACTCAAGCCAGCCAAGATTGTGGGAACAGCTTCTACACACTGTAGATACCCAGGACTTAGACTGTATCAAAGTAGAATCTCCAGAAGACCAACTCTGGGATCCCTACCACTGAAGAGCAGGGTGAAGAAGGACCAGTGGGACACCACAGGAATCCACATGTGATGATATCTTTTACTTAATCTCTCTCCCCCCACTCTCTTTCTTCCGTCTCCCTCCGATGCCACCCCATTTCTTTCTATCTCTCTACCTTGTATTAGCTGTTATATAGAATCCATACTATTGACCAGCATATGGTCTCATTTGCACTTTAATTCAGGCTGAGGCATCTATTCTAATCAGATAATAACACTGAAGATTTCACTGGAACGCAGGGGAAAAAGAGAATTTATAACCTTTGAAAGAAAGGCCAGACAACTCAGGAAGAATACAAGGATGCTGTTAGGTCATGTAGAGAAAAAATTAGAAAGGTGAAAGCTCAGCTAGGGCTCAATCAGGCCAGTGTGGAAGATTAATCAAAGTGTTTTTATAAATACATTAACAGAAGGAGGGCCAAGGAAAATCCCCATCCCTTACTGGACATGGGGACATTGTCACCAAGGGTGAGGAGAAAGCTCAGCTATTTAATGCCTTTTTTGCCTCAGTCTCTAACAGAAAGACCAGTTATCCTCAGGGCTACCAGGCCCCTGAACTGGTAGACAGGATATCCTCTACAATCCAAGAGAACGTAGTTGGTGACTTGCTGTTCCACTTAGACATTCACAAGTCTGTGGGGCCAGCAGGATAGGATTCACCTCAGGGTACTGAGGAAGTTGTCAGAAGACCTCACCAAGCCATCTCCATCATTTATCATAAGTCCTGGTTAAGCAGGAGGGGTCCCAGATAACTATAGGTTAACCAGTGTGGTACACATCCACAAGAATGATCACAAGGAAGATCCAAAGAATTAAAGGCCTGTCGTCCGGCCTTGGTTCCAGGGAAGATTATGGAACCTTCTTAGGTCAGAGTGAGTGCAATCACACAGCATGTACAGAACAACCAGGGGATCAGACCAAAGCATGGTCTGGTTTTAGAAAAATCATGGTTTTGGAAAAAAGCAAGTCCAGTTTGGCCAACCTTTTATGATCCTAGGGAATGAGGGGAAGATTGATGATATAATCTATCTACATGGACTTCAGTAAAATCATCAATAAATAAATAAAATCTTTTATGACATTCTCCAGGAGAAGGTTGCAGCCCATGGTTTGGGCGGGTGGACTCTTTGCTGCATCTGAGACATTGTGTTAGAAACTGTCTGAATGGCAGTGAATGGTGGTACATCCATTTGGCAGCTGGTCACTGGTGGGATTCACCAGGGCTCAGTGTTGTCTTAATCAGTGACCTGGACAAAAGGATCAAGTGCACCCTCAGTAAGTTCACAAAAATTACACTATTGGGTCAAAGTGTTGATCTGATGGAGTGTGAAGGGCAGAAAGGCTTTGCAGGGGGATCTAGACAGGCCAATTCAATAAGGAGAAGTGCTGAGTCCTGCACAAAACAAGATCATGCAACACAACAGGTTTGGAGAAACGTGGCTGGAAAGCTGCCAAGCAGAAAAGGACCTGAGGGTGCTGGTCGACAGCCAGTTGAATATGAGCCAGAGTGTGCCTGGGGGGCCAAGAATGGCAGTATCATCCTGACTTGTAGCAAGAATAGTGTGGCCAGAAGAACCACGGCAGTGATTGTCCCCCTGTACTCAGCGCTGTTGAGGCCACATCTTGATTACTGTGTCCAGTTCTAGGTCCTTCACTACAAGAAGGACGTTAAGGGGAAAAACGTGTCCATAGAAAGACAACAAAATGGTGAAGGGTCTTTAGCACAAGTCTTATGAGGAGTGGCTGGATTTTTATCCTGGAGAAAAGGAGTCTCAGGGGAGGCCGTATCTCTCTCTACAACCACCTGAAAGGAGGGTGTAGCAAGATGAGGGTCTTCTCATGGGCAGCTAGCAACAGAACAAGAGGAAATGACCTCAGCCTGTGCCAGGGTAGGTTCAGGTTAAACACCAAGAACTTTGTCTTCACTGAAAAAAAAAAGCTTTGCAATGGGCTGCCCAGGAAGTTGGCGGATTCATCATTCCTGGAAGTGTTCAAGAAATGACTGGATATGGCACGTGTCCATGGCTTATGGTTTAGTTGGCATCAGGGTGTTTTGTCAGAGGTTAGACTTGGTGATATCAGAGGTATTTTCCAACCTTATTAATTCAATGAGCATTTGGGAGAATAGTACTACTAAAGATTAGAAAACTGAAAGAGTGATAACTCACACCAAAATAAATTAATTCCAGGCCTGAGCAACAGGTCTGAGCAGCTGAGGAATAAGTTACCCCTATAGATGCCTAAGTTCCACAATCCATCCAGATTGCATGGATTACCTCTCTATTGATTACAAAGGGAGCTTTGCTATATGTTGATTTTTAGACACTTAAATATAGAAACCAAGAATTTTGATGTTTTAATCTTTATATAAATCTAATCTTCAGATTCTCCCATCTCAAACTTGTTTGAAATATTTTGTCTATGATTAGTAGCTCAGTAGTAGGAAGGAATAATTCAATTTTTTTCCTCAGCTTTTGTACTATGCAACTTCTGAAGGGAAAATAGCACAGACATAGAGCAAGCAAACTAATTGGTGCAGTGTAGAGTGATTATAAAATGATGAAGATTCTGAAGAGTTTAGTTTTACAGAAGATGCCAAAAAGGGCTTGCAAATACATTTTCATTAATGTAATTATTTTGCAAATTTTAGGAATTGCACAAGGAAGGATATAGAATATGACACAAATGCAGGACAGGAAGCTTACTGCAAATTACTAATGGACACTACTACTTTATCAAAACTAGGAGCAGGATAAAATCCTCCCAGAAAATTTTAGAGGTGGAAATTGTCCTTTAAAAAACAAACACCAAAAAGCTTTATCTGCATTTAGAATCAACTCCTTGTGGTGTCAAGAGCATTGCAGATTCATTTTATGTTTAAGACAGTCTTTATACCAACATGTTGTGCTAAATGATTCTGATATTATAATAATAAATGGTTTCCATAGATACATGAAAAAAGACTGACATACTATGGGAAATATTAAATTACATTGAGAATGCACTGAAGTTTAAATTTTCAGATGAATATATTTATTTTAGAGATTTACAGAAAGGAAAAACAAATGGAAGGTTTTAGAAAATAACATGTTAAATAGAATATGAAAATAAAATATTTCCACTTTCAGTACTGAAATTTTCTCCCATGGAATTGAAAGAGTCTAAAGTTCTAGTTTTCTCTGTCCTACCAAATCTGCCTCGTTTGCCATTGATGAAATGTGGAGGGAAAGATAAAGTAGTTTAGTTTAGCACAGGGAGACCCACAGTGAAAAAAATAACCCAATGGCCAGTATTCTCCTAGATGCCATTTGATTTCCAGCCTAAACTTTACTAAACAGAAGGAAAAAGATCAAATTTATCTTTTCAGTATGCTTTAGCATTTTTGGTTTTCTAACCATTTTCTTTTGAATTATTTTTGCAATCATCTGTCTTCAATATTGTTCTTATTCATCAATTATTCATAAATATTTTTCAAACATTCTTAAAAAAAATTCTTAATTGTTTTTGGAATTGATTCTGAACACATTTCAAATTAATCAGCATTAAAGCTAACATAAACTTCAGTGGGCTTTGGAGAGGGCCCCTCATGCCTAAATTCTCAGAGTGGCAAGAACATCTATGGACAAACGTCAACATATGTGCACAGCTTAAACTTTGAAACTGATAGAAAAGAATCACATCATAAATTGCACTTGAACAAATGATCTTATGTTACCTAACACAGATGGGGTTAGCCCTTGCCCAAAATTCCTATGCTTGCTGGAATACAAAAAATCTTTACCCTAAAACTGGTTAACAGCCATTACACAAGAATGAATCTGAGTTGGCACACAGGACTCCTTAGAGATCCCTATGAGACAACACCTAAAAAGAATGCTGAAATGCTATTGCATCTTCAGTACAGCTTCATTAAGGTAGAAATTATTTATCAAAGTAGAAACAGTGTGCTTTCTTTTAAGTTGTTCTATCACATAATGTCATTGGTTCACCTGCAAATTATCTAACTTCGAAGACAATAGAAAATATTTTTTTAGAAACATATGGTATGTGAGCATACATCCATCTTTTTTCAAGCAGATACCACAATCAAAATATGTATTTAGTATAGAATGCCATGTAATAAATATCTATCGCAAATATCTTTTGTCACACTCTGGAGAGCACTGAAATGTTAAGTGTTTGCATTACTGCAATACTTGTTTCAACAGAGAATGAAAAGCCTCAAAAAGACATGAAACAGGACACCACTCATTTACTAAGTACTCTTTCATGTAATCCAACATAAACCTGAAAAGATAACAAATAAAAAAACTGTGAAGAACTTCTAAAACATTGCCACATATGCCACATTTCTATTGTACTGAAAGTCATCCACTGAAAATTCACTACTCCATAAACCGCAAGTCATTATGAAGGTTAACAGTAAATAGTACACCATGTTCCTGTGAACAGAATAGAGTTGTTGTTTAAGAGAAATTAAACTTTTTAAAGTCTGCTGTATTTCTGGCTTTTGTTTAAACATTTATGAATTGCTTATGAAAAAGTTGTATCAAAAAGACTGGTTGCATTTTGTGGATAATCAACAAGAGTCAGTATCCATCTTCTACTGCTTTGAATAAAGACCAGATGTAAGAAAAATTATAGTGTGCACAAGGAGATACTGCAAAATATAAAGTGTCCTGGCTCAGTTACAGAATGTCAGATTGTACAACAGTTGACTTTTGCAAAAAAAGAAGCAAATTCCCCTTCTCTTTTTTTTTTTTTTTTGTTTTATCTAGCTACTATTGCTAATGCGTCTCCTTTGAAATAAATGCATTTCAAATAAAAATAAAAAAAGGAAAAAAACCCCAAAAAGCCCAAAAACAGAAATAAAAAAAAACCACCCCACAAATAAACAACATAAAAAACCCCCAAAGCCAAAACTAAAACCAAACAAAAAACAAAACCAAAAAAACCCCCAAAAAATTAACCCAAAAGAGTGAAAAATAACTACTCTGCACATCACACTTCTTGTTCTTGGTTTGGGTTTTCTTGGTTGGTTGGTTAGCTGGTTGGGGATTTTTGAGCTGCTCAAGAGATCTTGCATTCGCAAGTATTTTCTGGTAGTCTTAGGGTTCCAATTTCCCTTTTCCTATAGGCTTACTCTTGCAAGTGATTCTAATACACAGAGTCACTGTGAAGACCAAGCCTGCTGGACCAAAGAAACTTCATGAGCTTTAAGCCATGGTGGTTCTAAACTAGAAAGGAAAGGATTTTTCTCCACATCTTCTATAAAATGCTATCTTATGCTTTTTTTAAATAATCAATTTCCTTCTGTATCCATCCAGTTTTATACTCACATAATTGTTCATGTCCTCTGACATTATTTTATGTGACATATACTTTAGAAGAACACATTTTATTCTGGAAAAGATGTTAAATAAAGTAAATAAGTCACTAATTGTCTGTCCACATCAGTACAAAAGTAGTTCATGCAATTTAGCTATTGGTTTGAATTATTGATTTCTTGCTTAGATTAACTAGCTGCTCCAAAATCACTGGTAAAACTAATACATTGTAATTAGAGGATGAGATATGTAATGTAGATTTGGCTCATCAAACAATTATGCTTCTCAGTTTGAGAGATATTAAAGTGTTTCCCACCTAATGGGTGAAAAGGGAGATAATTTATAATAATATCTTTCTCATTTTCAATTGTTTCATTTTGTAACAAAAAATTATTTGCACATTATCCTATGTGTGTGAAAGGAAGAAATTATCTTCTGTTTGTTTAGAGTTTACCCAGATAGTCTGTAACTGCAGTATTCAATAGGAAGCCTTCCAGTATGAGGCCTCTTATTCCCAAACTCCATTTTCCAGATGTTGATATTTTCCTGTGTTTTGTCTGTGTGGAATGCTATCCAGAGAAAGACTGATTTCTCTTTCTTTCTTGTTGGTTCACTACGCAGTGTTGGCTTTTTGATTTACTGTTCCATCAAAGCAAAGTGTCTCTACTGGAAAAAAGACCAAATAGGAGAAACACTTTTAGTATGACTGACACAATGTAGGTGTAATGCTCAGAGCACTTTGGCCCTACTGGAAGACAAGGGGATCAATCCTTATCCAGATAATCTAATCTTGATATTGCCTATCAAGAAACTATTAACAGTGTTTCACAATTTTAAGTTGAATTTACACATGTAAAGCATGCATAAGATATTAAAAATATGTAGATAATTAAATTAATGCCCATATAAAGCATCCTATAGAAATTTCATCAATTTTGTAAAAAAAATCATCTGTAATAAAAAACTGACAAAGTACCCAGGAGTTTTATTGAAAATTTCAAAATTAAATCTGCTTTTAAAAAAAAATATAGTTCTTAAAAAACATATAGTTTTAAAAAACATATAGTTCTTAAAAAACAGAGTACAGAATGTAGGACTTTGCGTCTGCTTTAAAAAGGAAGCTTATATGTCAAAAACTAGAGCAATAGAAAAGACAAAAGTTCTTTGAAAAATTAATTAATGGTTGGAAAACATGCATATGCAAGGTAAGTGAAAAACTACTAAAATTTAAAAGCCAGTCATTATTTTTCAAGAAGAATTCATTATCACAATCCCACTATTTTTCCAGGTGAGGAATTAAAAGACAAATAGAAAAAAAAAAAAAAAAAAGTTATGTTTGATTTCTAAATGTTTTGGGTTTGTCCTTGTATTTTTTTGCTATGAAAAAAAAAAATTTTCTCAAAAAATTTTGAGAAATTGGAACATTAACAGTTTTTTTCCCTGTTAAAGTACAAATTTTTAATTGCCACTTGTTATTTTACTTTTCGGTTTTGTTTAAGTATCTTGGAGTTAATTTTCACTCTTTCATGAAAGATACTTGTAATTCAAGCTTAACCTGAATATAAGAATATGAGTTCACTTCTGAGAAGCATATAAATTCTTGAACAGAAGAGCATATAACAAATTCCCAGTGCATGGTACTAACATGGATATATTAATAGATATGGAGTGTGATTAGACAGGCTGCATAGGAAACCAAATTACATTTTTAAACTTTTTACACTTCTATAAGGATACATTGCATTTATAATTAAAATTAATTAGAAACTAACAAATTAATTATCATCAAAGAATTTACCCTGAGATGATGTGCTATTTCATATTTTGAATAGCATAACTATTGACAGCCTAGGGTTATTTATTTTGCATGTGGATACAATAGTGTAGGGTAACAGTATAAATCAAATCTGTTGTGCTATATTTGAAAAAAATTGGAAGTTCATTCAGTGTGGGGATGGAATCAGATCTGGTTTTTTACATAAGACAGGAGAGAAATGTTGGAAAAATGAAGTCTGTCTACAAGTAGTGAACACAAATTTTACAGCTTGCAGTGTCAAACAATAAAAAGAACCCAAGGTACAAGTGATAGAAAGAGAAATAAAGACCAGCAAATTGATATTCTATATTAGCAATGGGACTAAAGTTAGTAAAGGTTCTGTAGTTAGTGGACTTTTAAAACTAGCAAAAATGACTCTGAGGAAGGCCTAAGTGTTGAATGCTTCTTTGCATGCAAGTCTTTTCCAGTCTGAAGTGAAAAGGTCAGTTTAAATCAGACATCTAATGCCATAAAAATCAGAGAAAAAAGGGCACTAATATAATATTAGAGACAAAGGATAAGATCTCAAATTTGATAGAAAAAGAAAGGTTAGAGATTACTTCTGTAAGCCTCTAATTTAGTCAAGTACCCTGTAACTTGCTCTTTCACTATTCAAGAGTTATCTTGCTCTATTCTGGTTGCATTTGTTGTGATTGTTATCTGAATATTTTGTGAAACAAATCTGTGGAAAAATATTAAAGTTGTCTGCTATACCTGACAGATTTTGTTCTAGACACCTGCAGATCTGGCTGTAGCAATGTCAGATTTGCTAAAAGTTATCTTTAGTAGTCCATTGTATTGAAAAACATGACAGAGACAAATTCAGGTCTTCAGGGAGGAAAAAATGGAAAGAAATGTAAATCAGCAAAATAATTATGCCCCTCAGAGGAATAAGATTTGCAGGTATCTGTGAGAAAACAACAATCCTGTGGAAAGAAAAGAGCAAGAGCAAATCACATAATTTTTTTTCCTTTCTCTCTAATGTGATAATATGCACTGTGAACAGAAGCAATGGCTAAGATATCTGGGATGCAATAAATATTTTTATTTCTTTGCATTCTGATTTCATAGGCAAATTAAGAAAACAATCTCCAGGTTAAATCACTAAGAGCTGGCCACAGAGGTCTTTAAAGGGAAAATACCTGTTGTTTATGTTCAAAGAGGTAGGCAGAACAGCTTCTCTGTCATTTGAAGTGAATCTTCAGTGACTCAATTACAATAAACAATATTTATATTTTGGAAGTCAATACTGAATTCAGTGATATTCCAAGGCTAGATCTGAATTTGTCAAGTTAGAGATTGACCATAGGCATTCATACTTCTATAGTGGTGTAAGTAGTGAGCAGTCGTGCAGAAAAGATCTGTGGCTATAACAAATCAGTAGATGAATATGAGCCAACAACATCATACTGTTACTCCATATGTGTGTGTATCTGTGTATGCATATGAATGCATTAGTAGGAAATCAAAAACATAGATAGTAAATAGCTTAGACTGAAAAATTGTCATTTTTGTACACTGCAGCTCGATTTGCAATCCAGTGAGTGTAGAAGAATAAGACAAGCAGAAATAATGGTCTACAAGATAGGACTGGAAAATATTCCAGTGCTTAGTTTAAAAAGGTGTTAAGGATACAATAGCTGTTCTCAGATGCATAACAGGCATCGAAGGGAATAATCTATAGTGAATGTGGATAAGTAAAATTATAACAGGTTTGAGCTGCAAGAAGGAAGACTTAGGTTAGATATTAAAAGAAGCTTTCTAGTCATAACAGTAGTAAAACATTGGCACAAGCTGCCTGGGGAGTCATCATGATTTAAGATCTTGCAAGAATATACACATGGTTGAAACTATGTGAATATAATTAATCCTTATTTGAGTTATACAGTATGATATAGATGACTTCTTGAGGTCTCTTTAGAGAGGCTTATTCTAAGACAGTGTCAAACATGAATAAAAGTATCAGTGAAAAATATAAGGAATCATAGAATGAACCTCAGTGTCAGAGCTATTTCTCTCTAATTTTTTATCAAAGTTTCTCTCACAATTTTTTTACCCCTTGTTTCATATAAAGCCACCAAGGTGAAAAATCCTACAATTTAAAACTAGGTGGCTTGGTAGGCATTTTAGAGAGGAAACAACTGAACCATCAAAAATAAGCAGATAACCAGGCAAGCATCAAGGACAATAGTAATACAACATTTTTTATAACTCTAGTATGAGTTAAAAGCAAATATAAACACCAGGTTAATGTACTCAGGGCACAAAATAACTTGATTTAACCATTGTACAAGAAAGGAAAAAGATAGACCAACACAATCCCCAACTAAGATCTTCCTCTCAGGGGCCTGTGGCCAGCTGCTGTCAGGTGCCTGTGGACTGCATCACTGTCCATGGAACCTTAAAGCTGAAGGCATTGCTTCAATCCTATCACATTTAGGAAAGAAAGTTAATGAGAACACAGCTCTCAGAGTGTGGGAGTACCTCTTTTGAATGGGAAAAGCCCTCACTGGAGAGGCTCATCCTACAAGCAGTATGGAACATCTCGCTGCATTTCTTGCCATACACTTGGCAGAGAGACAGGGAAACAAAAAAAGTCACCTTCATCTGGCTAGTGATTTCTCAGGCCTGTTCTAGTAATTTGAGAGAAGATACAACTAAACCCATCACAGTGACACGTATTTCCCTTTCTTTTTGTGATCACCACAGTGCTACAACTGCCATCTTTAGAAAGGAATAGTAATTTCTCTCAGTGGAAGAAAGAATGTTTTGGTCAAATCATACCTTTGATCTATTTACAGGATTTGTAAGAAACAACGCATGAGTATAAGTGAATCCCTGAAAAAGAACGAGGAATTCAAGAGTGATTCCTCTTACTTGCAGTGAGTTTCCAGAAACAGGATGCACAGGTTTGGTGACTCAATATTCAAAGCAGGACTCCTGGAGTGGTCTCCATGATTTCAAATGTCAGGTGTTAAACCAGAAACACACCTGCTGACTGGACAGATACAGGTGAAGCCATTACAGACTTTTAAGCTGTTAATCAAAGCCACTCAGCACTTTATACAGATTTTGGAGACAGACTCACTGCACTAGCTCAGCTAGCTTGTCTGGACTAGTTTGTCACTTGACTCTGTGTCAGCTCTATCTGGAGGAAAAGGGTACTTCCAGTAATGGCGTACAGCAGTCTGGAGGGCTGCCTTTAAGATCTGTGTCAGCAAAAACTCTTCATGCATACCTAAGTCAGAGGGTTCTTTTTAACTCCATTTTCAACATAGTGGTTTTAGAAGAAAAGCTGCATCTTTATCCACTGTTTTGCAATAGAACAATGCTAGGAAAAGTCTAACCTACAATATTTTTCTTGCACATCCATGGACAACATTACTGAGAGGCTGGTCTATGTCAGAAAACATAAAAGACCCATACCTTTCTTCCTTTTACATCTCTATGGAAATGCTACAAGTTCATCATGTGTAATTTTGCAGTAAGTAAAGTAATTAGATAAAATAATATATAACTGACTGTTTCAAAGTAATCAATCACAAAAAAACTTATTCGATCTAGGTCTACCAGGGATCTACTGGGAGTGATGATGTTGCATTTAAATAGTAATAATCTTTTCTTTTCATCATATTAATAAAGACAACTCTCTCAGAACTGGAAAGGGAGTTTGTCCCAGTGCCAAGCTGAAAAGAAATTAAATAAATCATGTTGACCTAGAGAGAATAGAGTGTAATATTGCTTTAAGTCTCAATTCCTACAGTTTTCTATTGCACATAGACATCAAAATAACCTTCATTTCAAATATCAAAAATGGAAAAAATAAATTGCCTTATTCCTTTTTAAAAAAAGGTCATTACTTGGCAAGATGCCATAGAGGTCTATGGTATATGTAAATAAACATCTACAATTTCTGAGAAGTCAGCTTATAGAAACTTGCTGAAAATGCAGCTGCACTTTCTATGTGATGATGAATAAAACAGTAAACCCTTTGCCACAAATGAACATTAAATTACCAAAATGCTAGTTTTGGGGTAGAAACATATTTTGAAAAAAAAAAAAAGATAAAAATGTGTGAGTGAGAAGGGTTTTTTTTTTTTTCCCTAGTAAACTAATTAGTAAAAATAAAATTAGGTTATAAATTAATTTTTGCAGAATTTAACGGTTGTAATTGAGACAGAGCCTGGCTATTTTTAATCTCTGAAAAAATCCCAACCAAACTTGCAGAAACTTGCAGAAAGGAATTTTTAAAAAAAGTTTCACTCACATCTGTTTATTTATTTTTGTCTTATGCTCTAAACTCCATTATACATTGAAGTTGATATTCACCCATCTGTTTTAAAATGAATTATTCAGTTCTTTCTAACACATGTATGCAAATGGAAACACATAAATTGCTAAGCATATTGGCAATTAAAGCATTATGCTATATTCTGATGAAACTATTTTGAACTTCTGCTATTGACTCTTCTAGAAATGTGTATTATTTATCAAATAAAGTTTTAAAAATCTATAGAATAAAGTGGAAAAAATAACTGTCTGAACTATATGTTGGTTTAAGGCAATATGCAGAAAAAACTGTAAAAGTAAATTAGTCTTAGATAGAAACAGAAAATCAACTTTTACCATCACATCCCTACCTATGAACACAAGTAATACTTTATAGTCTCATATGATTTTTTAGCAGAACTATTAAGAAGCCATTTCACCATTTTCTTTGAGGTTGTGTATACATTAATTCTCACTTTAATCCCTTAATCGTTGGACTTTGGTGTTGCCATGATAAAAAAAGAAGAGCACGTCAAGCTGTGCATTTGACAGTTACTGACTCTGGAAGAGCTTTGATTTGAAGTAATTTAGTATCAAATACCAGGCACCTTGTTTGAATGGAAACAGTTTTTAAGCTGCTTGTTTTCGAATGCTAAAGCAGGAAGCTGATGAATAAAGTGGTTCTGTTAACACATTATGACTTGGTATTTCAAGTTTAATGTTGAAGCAATGTAGATATGAGTTCTATACTTAGTTTCCACAATTATGTGGGCAAGTATGTTTTCCAACAGTTTAGCATTTGAGCATTTCGAAATACATTTTTTTTTTTGTCTTGGATATGCAGAAAAGCAGGTGTCTAATTTATTTTCACTGCTTAGGTGTTTAGAATTTCTTATAAATTTACAGCAAAATACCACATATTCTGGAAAACCATAGAGAGGTGATGCTCTAGAAAAGTCTAGAATTGGCTGAAGAAGGGTCATTTCCAAAAAAGGATGAGGGTTTACTTGATTTGGGGCTTTTGTATGTTTGTGTGTGCTCTTTACATCTTTTGGATATTTTTTTTTTAGTTGGTTGTTTTTTGGTTATTTTTCTGTTTCCTTACTATTTTTTCTTTTTGCTTAACAATGCCCCAGCTTCCCTCGATCTAAATTCTTCCACCTGGTCAAATAAAGGAATATTTTCAGTTTTGCAGTGGGAATTCTGGAGGAAATAGAGGCATGTAGTATGTATATTCATAAATCACTGCAAGTTCCTAAATCAGCGCAGGTTCATAAGTGATTCTCAGTAAAACAATGCTGAAGTCTAGTTTATATCAAGAGTAATATAAATTCATTGAGCTAAAAAATGAGCCATTAATTTTTGATAGTTTCAATAGTTTCAATATAAAAGGTTTTCTTTCCCACTTTGTATAATGTCTAATGTTATTACAGACAAGTTTTCTATCCTGTAATAAGTTCTGATATGACAATTTTTGACCTGTGTATATTTAAAAATTTAAGATGATTCCTGGACTGTAATTTGAATACTATGATACAACCAGCTTAATTATAGTTTTATCTGCGATTGCATTAGTTGGTGAGTAATTTGGAAAAGATAACATGATACTGAAAAATATCAATGCATGTGGCTTTTACAGATAAAATAGTTTACTCTCAGATTCTAAATGTTGCTTTCAAAATATCGCTTTAAAACTGCCCATTACAATTTTAGTTTTAAAACTTAGACTGCTTTGACTCGAAGTGTTGTACTTCAAGCAATCACACAGAGCTGTGTAATCTGAAATAAGAAGAAAAATAACAAAATCCTGAGTAGTAGAAGTGGTCCAGGCAAAGAAAGAACCAAAAATGAAGCTTCATAAATGTGAAGGACAAGGGAGGGAGACTTAAATAGTACTATACTATATATCTTCAATTTTAAAATCCTGCACCTTAAAAAAAAAAGAAAATCTCTATTAACTTATGCCCAGGAGTTGTTACTGAAAGGTATGACAGCACTGAGAACAGCAAATTTTTATAGTAAATACCATACAAGTAATGTTAATTATTTACAAAGGAGGAAGTTTTCCAGTCTATTTAGATGGATATGAAACTGAAATTCCAGTCTGACAGTCTGGAACCAACGGAGGTAACAGCTTACTCACATGTGATTATGTTCTGGCTGGCATCATGACACTTGAATGTAGAACAATGAAAAGCAAACAATTCCAGGATTAAATCCTATCAAAGCAATTAGAATTCACTATGAAAAGGATGTTATCTTGTCCAAATTGAAAGATACAGGAAAAAGATACTGGAGAGGTGTTTTGATAATAATTAAAAATAATAGGAGGAGTACAGGAAAGAGAAAGTGAGAGATATGTCATATACTGTTGAAGCAGTACTCAAAATTCAAATCAGTGGGCATCATTCAGAGCTCATCTTGCTGGGGTAATGGTCATGAGCAAAGCTTTGGCCAAGTATCTGAAGAAAAGATCAATTAAGAAGACTATAATTCAAAAGAATTTGCAGTCTTGCTTATTTTGTACCATGAAAATAAAATGGGGGGTAGGGAGGAGGAAGATTATGTTAACTTCCCTTAAATCTAATAGAACATCACATATAATGGAATTAAAATGTAGATATCAAGGAAAACTTTTCTGAGTCTACATACCTGAGAAGAAGTCTACATACATAGACTCTACCTTTAGAGTTGTCTAGGAAAATATTTTTAATTCTGTATCGATAGAAATACCTGTCTGCATTTTTTGTATCTATTTGTGAGTACAAAACACTGGGAAACAGTTCAGTGATAGAAAATGAAGTTATTTAACCTCAGACCTCACTTCACACAGAAAAAGGCTGCAGAAATAATTGTGTTTCAGCAGAAATTATACAATAGTGATTCCATTTGATACCAGTTAACATGAGTACTTTTAAAAATGCCTAACTAACTTTTCCATACAATTTTTAAAAGTTACTTCAAGTGGGGCTTTGGAACTGCAAATCCTACACTGCTTCTAGTTGAGCTCTTATTATCTCAGTAGCATGTTTGCCTTGTTGACTTTTGAAGGCGGAAGATTTTAGTAATATAAAAGTTCTTATTGAGCTTGTTAAGTACTAAGCCATTTAACAGTTATGCATCTTATTTTCATTATATCCTAATATCAAATGCATTGACACAAAATAACCATTTTTGACTGAAACTAATACTGATCTTTTTGATTGAGCTTTTAATTAAATCAAACTTAATTTGATGAGTGCTGTGCTGCACTGTGAGGTACTTGTAGGTTGGTAGTTATGCAAGTGTGATCTGTTTTTTTAATATTGGATTTTATTAGATTAGGCCTGTAATTCATTACTAGTTATGAATCAGTACAGACAGTAGAATATATGAGCTATGGCTGTACACACATCTGAAACAACAGAAATTGGCTTAATTGTTATGCCATGGAAAGTAGGAATCTTTTTTTCTTTAATTTATACCTTTATGTTTGCATTTATTTAAGCTGCTTTTATGTTGTGTCTGCAATAGTTACTTTTTATTTAATTCTAAAACAACTTGGTTTACTCTGAAAGTTACATATTCTTAAGCACTAATTTAATATTTATAGCAGCTCTACTCATTCCTGCAGTTTGGGAAAAAGTTAGCATAGTCTACATTCATATCCTTTTCAAGAAAGCCCTTAGATTTTTGTTTAAATTTAGATGTGCACATAACCCTCATTTATGAGACATAATCTATGTTTCAGTATGTGAATGGGAATAGCTTCCTAAATTGCTGCCTTTAATTCCCAAGAATTCCCCACCCTGATTATTGAAGTTAGAGGCAGAAGAAAGGAGCATTTTCTTTTACTTGAAGAAAAAAAATTCTAGAATTAAAAAGTTTTAATTTTTTTATATTGAGCATTTACTTAATTACACTCTCTTTTCAGTGATGTCTGGTGACAGGACAAGAGGTATCAGGGCACAAATAGAAACACAGGTTGTGGAGTCTCTATCTTTGATACTGAAAAACCCTGGACATTTCTCTGTGCTCTTGTTGGCCCTAGTTGAGCAGAGGGATTGGACTAGATGGCCTTCAGTGATCCCTTCCAACCTCCACTATTTTATGATCCTATGAAATACTAGATTTTGGAGAAAAAAAAGCACTTCTGTTGGTGAATTGGACTCATTAAGATGTGGTTTTCTAGCTCTAAGACACATAAAGTAAAAAAAAAACCCTAAAAATATAAAACATGCATTATAAAAATATGCACTTCTACAGAAATTACTACAGTCATACAAAATAGGTTACAAGTCAGTATGATATTCTTCTAACATGCTCCCCATATGACAAAAATACAGTCACAGACATTATGGGAAACATGAAAAAATAAAAATTAGAGTTAATTATATTCATCTGCAACAGGATTTTGGGAAAGTGTAAAATATTGTGAGTCTTGCTTTCTTATAAGGTCCCTTTTCTAGTTTTATTCAAAGGTTTAGTAAAATAAAAGCCGTTTTCGTAGTTTTTGAGATATAGACTGGATTTAGGAGTAAGGAAGGGAAATGCCAAAAATTAACATTTTGAGATCAAAAGCCAAACAAATAAAAAAACAAACCAGCTTTCCTTCTTCAACCTCTTCACTGATTGTTTGGGGATTTTTTAACCTGAAGATCTATTCTGTAAAAGTGATTTTAACAATATTTCTAGTTAGAAGTAGAAAGTAAATGAACACTGTAAATGCAGTGAAAGATATAATGCAAAAATTAAAATGTGTGTAAGTATTTATAGTTGTATCTTTATATAAAAGTATCAACAATATATTCATGCTCATTCTCATAAGCAGAGGATATTATTCTTATTCAATTGCAGCAGAGCTTTAAGTCTCTATGTGACTATGATCAATCATTAAATATTAAGCAGAAAGATATGAGGATAATTGTAGACTTTCTGCACAAACAGCAATGGTGTTCCACTGACCAAATCACTGAGGGCTGTGAAAAAGCTTATCCTGAAAGAAAGTCTTTAAGGTTTTAAATGGGAGGAGAAATAATGATGATAATGTATCAGTGAGCCATCTGCAGGGTAGTGAAATAATAACAATGTTTAATGATCAAAGTTGAAGTTAATATATCACAAAATTATGAAATAAATTACTAGATGTCAGAAAAGAAAGTACACAATAGCCCAGAAATGCCCTAATCTTGAAAATACACACTTTCTAATACGATAACTCCTTGTATTCCTTTTCTAGTTCCTTACTGTTTCCTCACTTCTAATTTCTTTCATTTTTTAAGAAATATTTTCTCCTTCCCTTTCTTCACTTCATTCTTCATGGTATATATAAAAGATTTTTTTTTTGTATACTTTAAAACTTTCTCAGTCATATGCACATAAAAAGCTCCCTAAAATTATTTGCACCTCCAGACAAAATCATTCTTTTAGCGATATTATTACTACCTGAAGGAATTGTCAGCCTATTTAGCAATAAATACAGGCAAAAATTGTTATAAATTTTAGTGAGCTCGCTCCTCTGTCCTAATTATTGCTTGCTCTTATGGAGAATGTGACTGCTGTTAAAGTCTTAACTTTTAGAGATGAGCCTTGAACAATACTATTGTCCCTAGGACCTTCCTATATGAAAAGGAAGAATATCTTTCACTGTAACAACACACTCACAAACAAGTGAAGAATCAGAGTGTCAGACTTTATTCTTCAAAGCCAGACAACATAAAAAAATATTTGTTACCAAACTTCATGAAAACAAAATGTACAAAAAAACCCCAAAACCTTCTACCATTCAGGCTACCTAAACTTGTAAACTCATTACATTAACAAGGTGTTCATGAGCTTCCTGGAAGAGACTCCTGTAAACATGCTATAATTAAAATTTTAATGAGCAAACAAAACCAACCAAACAAAACCAAGCAAATTGAGGAAAATCTCAGAAAATCTTCTGAACTTGACAGATAAGTGATACACAAGAGGAGTAAAATCACCTGCATAATACCAGAAATGAAAACACATTTAAACCATTTTAATACATATATCTAATAGTGATTCACTCTTGAAACAATATCCATACATATGTCTTGATTCATCATTCCCATGTGTCTTTCTATAGGTGTAAATGACCTATTAAAGAATACAAGCATTCATTCATTGCAGAGCAGTAGAAGATTGGAACTCTGCAGCATCTAGCAGGTAGTCTAACAAGATCTGCTTTTTACTCTTTTTTGTTCGTCATACCATTTCTAGATTCCTTCTTGAGAGTAATGCTTGTGTATTTTATCCATTAGTACTCATCCTTTGTTCCTCAGTTAAGATTTCTTAGAGTTCAACAGGCTCTTTAATATGTTTTACCATGATTCTTCTCTCCTTCAAATCCTCCTTTTGTTACTACCCTCTTTTCTTTTATTCTTGCTCTTCTTTCAAATAGATTTTTTCCCATGCTTCTCTATTAGTTCTTCTTTTATTAAAGCCTTTTTATTTTCCCTGTCTGTTGAAAAATTCATTATTCTTGACAAGTTTAAATACTTGTCAGTAAGTACAGGCATCTTTATATTTACTACTTGACCTGTCGCTGTAGGCTTATCTCCAGACTGGTTAAAATTGTCCCATTGTCATGTATGGTTTCTTCTGTCAAGAAAGAAGAAAAAATTGTTCTGCATGCTACTTGTCACATATCCCCTATGCAAATAACAGAACTATTTAACAAAATTTCTTTGTAAGAAGAACTTTTAAGAAGAACCTGATTTCTCTACAATTCAGTCTAGTTCAGGAAATAGTTTGATAACCATTCAAGTTTAGATGATAGAGTTAACTGCACTGAAGCAAATCTTTAGAGCCCCCGATGATATGAAACTTTCCTCCAGAAAGGTGTTGTACTGAAGGCCAACAGTTTGCAAAATAGGAGAAAACAATTCAGTCAACATTCAATATAGTAAATACATGAAAATTCTCCTCTAACTTTAGGTTAGACTTTCAATCTGTTCATCAGTATTTTATGATCCTAGCAAACAAACACTATATTGAAAAAATGTATGTCGTGGTTTAGTCCCAGCTGGCAACTAAGTACTGCCATGCAGCCATTCACTCACTCCCCATTCCCCCACCCCTCTGAAGATGGGATGAGGAGAAGGACCAGAAAAAGTGAAATTCCTGAGCTGACATAAGAACAGCTTATGTCAACTCAGGAATTGAAACAAAATAAACTATTATAATAAAAATAAAAATACTTAAACTAATAATACAAATACCAATAATAATAACAATAATAATTGTGGTGAAGAGACAGAGAGACACAGAGATAGAGAGGAATGAAGCCAGGTGATGCACAATGCAATTGCTTACCATCCACTGTCCAGTGCCCAGAACGTCCCCAAGCAGCAATTGGCAGCTCCTGGCTGTGGTTTGCATTTCCCCCATCCTCCTCAAGCCTTCTCCATGATCTCAGGAGCTCTTATAAGCCTTGACTGAACCAACTGAAGCACCTCTTTACTGTAAAGTTGGGTGGTGAAGCATCCCTTGACTATATCAGGAGTTCTTGTGGGGTAAAGATAAGAACACCTCAGACTGGAAAAGGAACATCACCTGCCCAGCCAAGGTGGGGAACAAAGGATAAGCATTTATCCTTGTTAACCTTGGTAAATCATTAACCTGAATCGTAGCTGGAGTGAAACATCACCATTGTCAGTGGATTTTTTGGAAAACATGTCCACTTTAGTAGTTAAGACTACTATGGGCTATGGGAAACTTCAAATGTCTAAAGCAAATCATCTTGTGGCCCTATAAAGAGAGTCCCAAGTGAGGCCCTTGCAGATTTCCTGGAATGCAGTGGGCTGTGACAGCACCTCCTTAATTTGCAACTTAATTAAAATCCATATTTTAAGGCACCAACCACTGTGCTTTGCCTTAGCTTGTATATATTAAGAAGTGATAGTACTCTAACTAGGAAGTTCTGAAGTTAGAAGTTCTGAAAAAAAAAGGACTAATGAAAATGCTGTTGGGACACAGAACCACCTTCCAAATATAACAGCAACTGTGTCACCACTCAGTCAGATAAAAAGTATTTTGAGTGAGTATTCAAAGTCTAGATGATGACATCAGCCATATTGAGTCAAATATTGGAATATATTGAGTAGCACGTATTATGGATGACTTTTACGTTTCTTTTTCAATTGGCTCAAACTGTGTTAATTTCTTGTCACAATTAGTCGGTGTTGTGCCTGGCTGCGAGTAGCATTAGGATATTAATCAGCCATGTAGGACAAAGTAGTAGCTTCATTATAAGGACAAATCTGTTCTTTGAGCTTAAAGAATGCCAATCGATCACTGCCAGAGTTCTGGTGGTAATGAGAGCCTTTGAGTGGGACAGAATTTTACCTCCAGCAACAGCAAGAACCAACTGTTGAGAGACAGATTTATTTGAATAGGTCAATCAGGATTAGATATTCTCTACCCAATCCCATGACCAAGGGATCCAGACTGAAGAAAGAGAATCAAGAGACATCGTAGGGACTCCACAGGCCCTGGTGCCCTGCATGGCTCAAAAACTTGTGCCCATTCACCCAATTTTCCTCCTGAACCATGTTGATCTTCCTGAACAATGTCTTCTGGAAGTATGGAAGAGGCATCTGGATGTGTACCTGGGGGATATGGTTTGGGGGTAATTGTGCTAGGTTGGCAGTTGCACTAGGTGATCTTGCAGGTCTCTTCCAAGCTTGATGATTCTGTGATTTTGTATTTCAGTGACTTGTGCTTGCAGGAAGTAAATTCTTAAAACTGCAGACTTCTGGAATTAGTGTTTTGGTATCTCAATGCATTTAGCCTTGGTCTTAAATATTGAAACCACTTTGAAGAGATGTAAAAATGTCCTTATTTTCATGACTAATTTATAAATATAAATAAACAGTAATGTAATTTACTAAAAGATACTACTTGTAAGCCTTATGCCAGGGAAAACCACTCCATCCTTCTGAGGTAGATTGTCTTCCTGTTATTGGTGCTCATTCCTGGAAATCTCTTCCTAGTACAAATGAAAAAAAAACCACTTCTGCCTCTCTCTCCAAACTTCCAAGTTAGTTCTTCCGAAGTTTCATGCACACACTGAATGAAAAAGTGGAAGACAGGCAAGTGTGAACTACAAGCCTCACAAATCCAGATCAGAACCTAGACTCTTATCCATATCCAAGATACTTATTTGTCTATTTCTGAAGTAGCTGAACTCTGAGGGATTTCTAACAGGAGACATGTTCCATAAGAAGCTGGGCTTATTCACTCTTGCTCTGTAAGCACAAGAGCTATTTTCTTTCCTCTCTTCTTAAAACTCCTGAAGGTCATTAGACCACTTGTTTATAAAAAACTTTGCCTAGGTTAACTATTTTTCCTACTTAGTGCTCAGCAGTGCTTTAACAACCAATCCTGTCAGCAATTTCAATAGAAAGCAACTGATTTGAGCTTATTTCGAGATTCACCACAGATAAGAGAAGTAAACTTGCAAATTTACCAGAAGGAGGTACAATTAATGTGGTGATAAAAATCTCTGCCTGCAAACAAATAAAGGAAAATTTAGTACAATATAGAAAAGATGCAAGATTTTTTTTTTCTTCATGTGTTAAAGGAAGGTTTTAGTTGTTTAAGAAAACCAACAATACAGACAGCTGTAGGGAGACATCAATAATTTGATTCTATTTTTTTATTAATAACATATTTCAAGATAAAACACAAAATTTCAGTGTCAAAAACATGTCAGTTAAGTATTACATGCAGGAAAGCCAGTAAAATACAAGAAACTCCAGGAGGCTAGCAGATCAATGATGTGCATAGTAATTATGCTGAAGTGTTTTTCAAAACACTCCAAGCAGCTTTGTATTCATGCTAGGCAGAGAAACTGAACCAGGTAAACAAATCAGCCAATTCACCGTATCCTTGATCAGACAAACCTCTTTGAAGATTGAAAAGTGACTACTGTACCATTTTCTTAATAATCATTTATTAGAGAGCAACACTGGCCTGCTCTTCTGCATGTCTCCTAGAAAAAATAACCCAATCAGATGTGGTAAAATGAATTTATACACTTTTGATGTTATACAGCAAGTTTTCCCTTCCCATTAGAATGTCAGAAATTAAGCAATAGGGAGAACTATAGTTTATTATGCGTTGTGGAATAGAAGAAAAAATAAACTGTTCCACTTAGAGAGTTTTGTGGTCAAATATTCCTAACAAGTGAAGCAACATTATGTGAAAAAACATCAAGTTCTATTAGACTGATTTTTCTGCTCATCTTTCCAGATTTCTGCTTTTGTTTCCCATGACAATTCATCCAAGAGAGTTTCAAATTAATTTTCAAGTGAAAAGCCTCTCACACTTTACTTCTTTATATTCTTTTTTTCTTTATCTTCTTCTATTGATGTTTTCTGATGGAGCCCCCAAAATTGCTCAAAGAACTTTCTCTATTCTCTACATTCTCCCTTAAAAAAAACAAACAAATAAACAAACAAAAACCATAAAAAGCCACCAAAAAAACAAAAGCAAGCAAAACAAAAATTTAAGACCACTATTATTTGCTAGCTACCGAGAAGTAATAACTGTACCATAACTGGAGGTGGTGTATCTGCTCTGTAACACATAAGCACTATGATGCGTAGGTGGTTGTTATGCAACTAAGATTGCTTTGCTTGGATTTAGTAAGCGAATAAAAATAAAACCAAATAGGAAAGTAAAATGTTTGCATATTCTGTTGAGACTCTGATTGACAAGATAAACTAGTGGAATTCTAAATTCTTTCTACAATCACCTTCTAAATTCTAAAAGAATTTCCATTAGATACCTGTATTTTCCTTATCTTCCCTCTCTTCTCACTCCAAAAAACCAAAACCAAAACCCAAACCACTATCACCGCCACCAACAATAAAAACCAAACCCACATAAAAACAAAAGCAACAACAATGTTATGACTCAAAATTTGGGGATGATCTACTTTGTGCCTTGACATACATGCACAAGTGTTGCTTCCCAATAGGTGGGATGCACATACTGTGAAAATTTTTGCCTCAAACTGTTTTATGCATTGAAATAATATGCCTTATGTAAAGCAATTAACAAACCTCAGTTTGACATTAATCAGAAATGTAGTATAGCTTTCTACTCTATGTAGAATCACATATTTTTGTCATGGTGTAATATAACCTTTATTGTAAGAAAATATCTACTCTCACAAATCAGTCGGCTTTATAATATAAAACTTATTTCAGATTGACTAATCTTTTACCATAGTTTTTTTCTTCTAAGTTTACTACCAATGTGAATGTATGCTGTCCATCCTCAGAGCCTATTCAACAATAGATAAATACAAGGCTTGTTTGATTTTATCATTAATGCTACATAGTCATACAAACCTTGGAGAAATTAATCAATTGCAAGTAAATATAGCAAGTAAAAGTAGCATCATTTTCTTCCTACATTACACTCATTATGTACATGTTTAAGCAATTATAAAGGTACTGGGCAATGAAGAATATAGTTGTTTCTCTTTAAAATCAATATTTTTATCAAAATAATCTGTAATAACCACTTCTGAGGATATGGAAATCATCTCACCTACCCATAATGTTGAATACTTAATGTTTAATAAGAGATAGCAAAGCACCTAAAATTAAGGTAAAGGTCAACTCTGTAAAAAGTCTAAATTCTCTCTAGCTTCTGGAATGAGAAACAAAGTACAGAAAAACAGTGAAAGTTTAACTTATAATGTCTTAACTCCAAGACATCATAACAGATTAATGTATGATGGGTATTGAAGGGTTTACCAATGAGTTCAGAAAAAGAGATTTGAACAGTACATAAAGAGCACTGTTTTCATAGGCCTTGGGTAGAGCCTAGAGGCAGGTGGATACATTCATTTCAGCACTGTGACACTTCAGTGGTATTTGGGGACAATTTAGGAGAAAAAGATTTTCAGTCAGTCAATAATGAAGTTTCATGCCTTTTACTACAGTTAGTATTTTTTTAACACACAGACATCTGTGCTTGCAATATGCACTGATTAATCTGTGACTCTTGAGATTTAAACTGCCATTCTCAGAGTTGCCTTTTTACCATGAAATCAACCTAAAAAAAGGACATTTCCCTTATGCTGAAAAAAAAAAAATTAAAAATGCACTCTATTTCATACTGCTGTGGGGAATAAAATAAAGCCCCATGAACATTTTCCAAAGATGACAATTTGATAAAACTGCCGATGAGAAGTTTATAAAGTGGATCCACAAAGACAAATTTCTTATTCTGAACAACTTCTCTTTCAATTGTATTGAATCTTAATGTCTGTTGAAATTTGTCTTGAAAAAATACGCTTTCAAATAGAGACTGGCTTACTGGAACCTTCATGTAACATATACATAGTATAAACTATTTTATCGCTGTCTTTTAGCATTGTCCTTGATGTTAATCCATCTGTAGTACATATAAATGCCTCTCTTTTTCTACAAACACACAGCAGTTTAAGTAAAAGGATTCACAAGCTCTCCCAATCAAATAGGCAAGCACTGGAAATGGATGTATAAATCTGAGCTTTTTATTTTATCCAATGACTTCTTAACTTCAAATTAACAGTCAACCCCTGAAGTAACTCTAAGAAACCCCTTCACATCTTGATCGCTCCAGTACAGGCATCTTCCCTCTGATTCAATGATCTTTTCCATGAAAGCAGAGATGCAACAAGAGGAATCAGATATCTAGAAAGCAAGAATAAGACAATAGCTTGTGCAATTGACATACAAATTGAGAGACCCACTGTAAAGGAAGTATTTAAGCTAGATCTTATGCTTACTGGCAAAACCTAAATCACTGACCTAACAGACTAAGATGACATTTATTATTGCCTTAAATATAGGGTTTTATTTTAAGGGAATAGTTCTCTAAAGGGTTATAGGTTTCAAACCAATGCAAGTACCCAAACAGTAGACTTGTGTAGATGTTTCCTGACAGTCTCGGAGAAAGTATCTTTTTCAAGTAACTTCTTTTTCTGTATCTTCTTCAACCTTTATAGCAAGGCAGTAAACTTGCAGTCTCTGTTATGTCCACAGAGTCTAGGTACTGTACTCAGGATTTCTAATTCTGCTTCTTAATTCCTTGCTGATCTGTTTGAAACTAGCTTGTACACAATAGGCACAGAAAGGACCTAGGATTCAATGCCAGGCTACTATCTAGTATATTGCTCTTCCTCCTACTTAAGTTTTTTGTTTGACAAACTTCATTATACAAGACTAGAAAGTCAAGTTTTAGGTGCAGCATTCCTTTAATATGCACTGTCACCATAAAGGCAAGTAAAACTACCATTTAGGGAAGATTCTGATAAATCTTTTCTACAGGTTTTCCACAGAAAGGTTTTCAGTGTTCAAACTGAATTTATGATGTTTCATTTTGTATGTCAATGGATATACAGCTACATTAGTACACTCCTGAACTTCCTAAATTCCTCACTGTGCTTTCTATGCATGTGTAAAATCTGTAACTTGCATCAGAATCCAGCAGGCTAAGCTCTAAGAACACCATTAGAAAGGCAAAGTCTGTTGTAGTCTATACACAAGTGTTCAAACGTGAAAAACATTTATTACTCAATTTCTGTACAGAAATGTCCTCTAATTATGTGTTTCATGGGAATCAATCCAGTGGTTAAACATAACTAAACAAACTAGTCCATCAGTGCTGCAAAATTTCTTGTGCAAGCTTATCAATAACCTGTCTGCCAACACTGCTTCCAGGAATTTCTTTTACAGAGTGCCAATAGATGTAAAACAAGAGAGGCAAGATTTTTTTTCTTTGCTTAGGAGAAAAACTCCATGAAGTGAAAAATGAAAAGGTTATTCGCTTCCAAACCCTTCATTAAAAGAACAGACCCAAAGGTCTCGGATGATGAATAGCTCATTATTTGATCTCATTACCCTGGCATGTACATCCATGAAGTGACTGGAAACTAAGAAGTTGCAGCCTACAAGCTTTACTGAGTGTCTGACAGAGATTGCCATACTCTCCAATACATCTACATAGCTGAGGGTCTATAACAAGGTAGTGTGAAAAATAATTGAGAAATAACCCTCACAGAAGTAATTTCTTAAAAAGACAGCAAGGAACCTTTGCTGTCAAAGGAAATCCTTTCCATAATGACCCAAAATCACACCTTATGGCTGGGATCTGTATGGTATGTGTACTGTGCCTGTCCACTAGTTTAGAAGTTGTTAGTGTTATAAATATGACCTCCTACATGAACAGGTTCAGGACATAAACAGCATGATAGAAATGCAAAGTTAACGTGTGTGAAGTTGTAAAGCAAGCGTGACCATGTAGCACATTCCAAAACACAACCAAGTTGTAAACTTCTGTGTTTTAATTTCCTAAAGTCATTATTATATTTAGGAATACATTTTAGCACTCAGACTGCTAAAAGCAAATAGCATTCATTCTTCAGTTCTGTTTTGAAATACTGTATGAGGACATTCCTCTGTCTTTTATAAAATTTTCTCTTTTTTTTCTTCATTAAATTTCAAGGGACTCTTTGCATTTCTGTTCTCTTCTGCACACTAATTTTACTCTTAAGCTTCTCCTGTAACCAGTGGAACCCTTTGACATTTGTCAAACCAAACGCACAATAGTATAAAATCTTTCATCATGTAAATTGTCACTCCAGAACCCACACAGAGATTCAGTCCCTACTAAACTTACCCTTACACGTGTCAAAGGGATCCTTATATTTAGCCAAACCTTAAGAAAAAAAGGAAAATTAAAAGTATAGCTATTATTTCTCATGAAACATAGCACTCAGATTCATTTACATTGAGCAAGTAAGCAGTGACATCACTATTATCAGGAAATAGTTTATATACCTGAAAGAAAAATAATTTATTAAATCTTCATTTTATTCGATTAAGAACACAGAAGAGAAAGTAGACTTTTTGAAATTGCATATGCTTGCACATAGACAATGAAGAAATAATAAGAAATATTCAGAAAAAAAGATAGTTATGACCACTGCACTTTCATGTGGCAGCAAATAGCTAACCTTTCCTGTTTTAATGCCTCTTAAGCTGTAGTAAAAAGTTCTGATGATAATTGCTGATTTTTTTTTTCTGCTTCTGGCAAAATGGCACTGATTTTCTACACATACAAAAAATTGGTGTGTTGCAAATATAGGATTTCATTTTTGGTTATGGTGGTCTATTTTCTATAAAGCGGTCTATTTTCTAAATATTAAAAATTTGTAATTATCACCAAATGCCTATTCATTAAATTAAAAATGTTGTTTCATCATAGGTTAAAAATAAAATAAAAAATAAAAAGCCATTACCTGCACTTTGGACTTACCAAGCTCTTTATTATCAAGTTGCCTTACAACAACAAAACCAAATAATCCCTGAAACACTGCCATTGCAGACCACTTTTGAGTCACAATCCGTGTCAGAACCTGGCTATACTGAAACAAAGCCAGTTCTACACCTCTCTGTCTCCACAGCTCATTCAGAGTGCTTCCTTGTCTTTCATATACCAATCACTTTGCCCATGCTTTGGAGAGTGGAACACTATCAAATTTGACATTGCTGCAGGCCCCCTTAACAAAGCAGAACATCAGCAAGAAAAAGATTTTGTCTTGGTCTGCAAATTGAATCTATTCCTACAGGCTTGATTCTGAAGTGAAATTACCATGTTTAACTCACTCCCTCCAACAACTAAAATGTAAGAGCTATTTTGAGTAGCTGGAGGGCCAGCTGAGAGCTCCACTTGGAAAGCACCAGAGTATGCATGCATACTCAAAACTGTGTCAGGATTACTAACAATATAAACATGAGTTTTAGTAATGAAAATACAGTCCTCAGGAAAGATTACAGTGCTTGCTTTTATGGGAGAAGAGTCAAAAATATCAACATGTACAGAAATTCAGTCTGAATCTGTGAATAAAAATATTTTCATTCTTTCAACAGAGAATATAGTCCAGAGTACATACATCTAAAAGATCAACTACCATTGGATATCTTTTACAAGCATATCTGTCCCTTTATTATCATAAAAGAATAATCTAGAAAAACATTATCTGCCTTGGATTTGCTTGCTACCTATTCTCTGTCCCTTTTTGTTTTATGTAGCACAACAGAAATATTCATTTCTTCAACAAGTTGATATGTGCCTTACAAAACATTTTTCAATATACTTTGGGATTTTCTGAAGAAAATGTTGGTGCTACACCATTTTACTGAATGGCATCTAAGAGCAGATGTTTAAACCAAGAGATATGCAACGTACAGATTGTTGCAGGCAAAAGGGTCTTAACTTGTGGAATTTTACTTTGTTTAATTACTGCTGGTTAACACAAAAATTCTGATAATCCATTCATACATTAAGGAAAAAAAAAATCAAACAGTTCAGCAAATAGTTAAAGAAACAGTTTTCCTATCCCTTACCCAGGTTCTGCTTCAGGCAAGCACCTCTGTTCTCCCCTTGTGAGTCTCAGCATCCCTTCACTTTTGCTGTATTTTCAGTCCCTACCAGATCCTTCAGTGAGGTGTTGGGTGGTAAAGAGCCTGAGGGCTAGAGCACAGTGGCTTCTGCATGCTGCTCCTTGCCTCTGACTCTTTCCCTGTGTTGCAGTAGGTGTAGCCCTTCCAGGGTGCAGCTGTCCCCCACAACGCTGCCCGCGGTCTCCAGCCCCTCAGAGCAGCGCGCCTTCTGTCATCCAGCGCCTCCCAGACCGTGTCACCAGACTTTGTCCGCCTCTTTCCCATCTTCTCCCACCCTCCCAAATGGCTCTGTCTCTCATGCAGGCCTGCTCAGAGACGCCAGATGACCTGGCTGAGGCTTTGGCAGGCAGCAGGCAGCTCACAACCACAGTTACCCCCAGGTGCAATGATGCTGGATGTGTGCAGCACACACAGGAGCCTGAAGACCCATTTTTCCAGCTACTTCACACAATACAGAATTCTGAACTAGAAGATTGACGACATCATCACTGAAATGAATGATATAACAACATGTATATTTCAAATCTGAGTATTGAACCTCAACATATATATGCAGGAAAACCTGAAAAAACAGAGACCAGTCCCAAGGTCAGAGATATTCATATAAACTTTTGATTCACATCACAGCCTCAGAAAACTTTCTGAAAAACACATTTCCTCAAAATAAAATATCCATTGCAGAAAATATCTGTCATCTGAGTTGAAGCACTAGAGCATTGTACGGAGTCATAAAAGCCATAAAAATGAATTGCAACAAAATAACTGCTTTAAAATAATCTAATGTGTATGATCTAATTTAGGAAAAATTCCCTCACCATTGATTGTTAGGTGTTTGTATGCTACCGTGGTATAAGAGTACCATGGAATCAGAAAAGTACAAAAATTACAGCAGGCAGCTAGAAAGGATTATAGAACACCATATGTTTTCCTTTTTCACCCTTATAATAATCTTGCTATATTGAATTCAGGATTTCTGGACTTTTCAGTGTCTAGCAAGAAATTAAGCAAGTGCTCTTCATGCAAAATAGGATCTTAAAATTGTTCTTTATTAGGTTACTAATACTCACTTATTCTTGCAGTCCAAGAAACATCAGGGTTTCCTGAATTCCAGAAAAAGGCTTTCTTCCACTTTACTGGTTTTTTTACCTATCTGTTTATCTAACTATGGAGTTAATATCAGCTGGACACAAAATGCAAAACACATCATTTAGTGATATATAATATCTCTTTTTTGATTTTGGTTTGGGTCTTGGTTTTTGTTTGTTTGTTTATTTGCTTTGTTTCTTTGTTTGTATTTAATACTAGTGAGTATGGCTAGAGCCATGTCTCATCTGTGGCACCTACACACCTCCCACTACCACTTATTTACAACACTTAGGGTTTATAGCCCTAGCCAAGACTTCTTGATTTCCTCCATATTTATAAAACATTGGGAGGGGGTTCACAGAGGTTTTTTATCAACCTCTTGTTTTCCACCCTAAGTCTATTGTGAGGGGGTGAAGCCAGCAACAGTTAAGTAGCAAGGTTTCTCTATTGTTTCTTTGCCCTTCCAGACCAGAACAGACTAAACCAGTCTGTTAGAGCTGAGCAGCTGCCATCAAGATCTGAGCTCTTTCACATTAACTTTTCCCTATGACAGCTTGTGTACATCTTTCTTCCCAAATTATTAAATAAAATAAGACAAATACTGGTAAGGTTTCATCACCTTTTGTGATAAAGCATTACAGATCTGATAAATTACCTCACCTGATTTTAGGATCCAGATGAAAGATTAAACTATAGTTAAACTAAGTTTTCTTGATAAACATTTGGAAGAATTGACTGAAATCGATAATGAAAGCATTTGAACAATTAAGCAGGAAGCAGAAAATGTTTCAAATGGTAAGGTAATGTATGACTTTATAAACCCAGGGAACAGAAACTAATAAACAAATCTGCAAACAAATATTGCATAATGAAAATATCTTGCAGTGTTATGTTTACTAAAAGAGCAAATATAAAATGGCAAAAATATGTAAAATAAAATAAAAAATTCTCCTGTTAAATTCCAAAATAAGTCCTTTCCTGTACCTTTCAAATCCTTTCAAATTCAAGAAACTTCAGTGAGCTACCATGATACAGTATGTCATCTGATGCACATAAAACCCCTCTGCTACCAGAGAAGATATGTCTCCTATATCCTGTTGATTCACAGTTGCCCTGGAGGGGAACAGAGGGGAACAAAATTCCTATGGATCAGTTGATTCACAGTAACCAGTTCCTTTCTGGTTGCATAGTACTGAGTTTGAGCCTTAAATTGGAAAATCATGGCTAATTCTGCCATTTTTATCTGTACAGTTAATTATATTACAATGTAGACCTTAATTAAAAAAAAAAAGAATCAATGAGCAAACAGCAAAATAATATCAATGTCAATCATGTGACCATTTGATCATTATATTGAATATACTACAATGAATCTATAAAAGAAATTTATTCAAAATATGGGATGTATACTGTACCACATGACATTCAACTCAAATTATAATAGCAAAACTGTAAAAATAAAGAACTTTGTATTAATGCAAATTTTCAGCTGCTATAATTATCTGTCATAGTTTTTTATTCCATTATTTTCATCTGAAATGTCTCTGCAAAGCAGTATCTCCCTCAAACAAAAAAGTCAACTCAATCAATCTCAAATCTTAATAAATACCATAAAAAAGGCAATAATTTCCATAGCATTTAGCTGAAGTTAAAATATGAAGACTCCTTCAGCATTTACAAAAATATGTCTGAGATTTCACCAGAAGATGCACCTTGGATCTGAGCTGTGGGTTCTGGAACAATATCAAGTAAGAGGAAGAAACTAACTATAAATCTTGTAACAGTAAATCGGTATTGCTTAGCAGAGAAATAACTCTGTCAAAGAGCTTTAGTCATCACTTAGAACTCACAACCAATTATCTGCAGACTCTCTGCCCATTTACTGCTAGTACCAAAGAGGCTGCTGTACTGTGTTTGGAATTTATTGACTGCTAAGTAGAAGATTCAGTTCCTGCATTTGCTTAATGCTCTGAAGAGACATACATCCCAATTATTATTGTAAGTACTTTCTTACTTTCAAAGTAAAAGTAAGCTTTTCCAATATATCAGAGATCCAACATGATGATTTCAGGCTCACTTACATTTTCTTGGGATGAAATCTGTTTTGTTTGTGAGCTTCCATATTTGACACAAGGACTGACTGAAATGGATAGCCACTAATTTCCAAATTGCCTCTTCTAAGCCAACCATGACACATAGCAGTGTTAACAACATAAAAACCAGTCCTAGGTCAATGCATGTTTATAAGAACTGCAGCCTTCTTGAAAGGGTTAGCATTTCTGTCCCCAACACTGACTCTAGTATTGTTTTCTCCACTTTTTGAATGAATAATTCTACAGAGAGGAGAACACGGGAAAGAGCAAGCACAGATTTACGTGTTTGCTTTCTAACTATAGTTCTTTTTAAGTAGATGTGCCACCTTTCTTCAGTCTTGTGGTTTCTGGCAGATAAGAAATTGCATGTACAGCACTGACCAAGGGGAAAAAAGCAACACGAATTCCTCACTAAATAGTGTCAAGCAAGTTCAAAATAGGAGGCTCAAACACAAACTTTTAGAACCTCTATGAAGTGCTTCGTACACTGAAAATGTTCCACCACATAGATAGAAAAATAGTCTATTGTTTCCTGAAATGTATTTTTCTTGAAAGTTATTTGACTGCACTGTGTGTAGGGGTGAAAAATGAATAAGTTTATCCTCTCAAGATAAACACTTATTTTGGACACTTACTGTAAGTGTTCTGTCAAGCTGGCTACAAAGGAATGAAAGAAAACACGTTTCATTTTATGGCTTTTAAAAGAAATGGCATGGAACCTGTGGTTTCAAATAGCATTCATTACAATGCTAGAATTCAGAAAAATGCATATTAAAAAAAAAAGTTGCTTTGAGTTTCATGTGCTTTGCCTTCTATTTTTTACGTTTCATTTAGCAGTCATGTATTTGGAAAAAAAACTTAACTGGGATGTCTCCAAAAGGACCAATTGAACCTCATGCTAGTGAATGGCAGCAAAATCTTATCTGGGACAAAATTAACATGACTGTTGCTTAAAAGAAGTGCATTTGCACTATAACAAGTGATTAAGTGGTCTTTAATTTGCTGCAGAATCAAAGTGAAACTCTTAGTCTGATCTAATTACAAAGTTGACAAATTAAGAAGGGAGGAAAAATGAAGGAATACAGATGAAATTATGTAAATCAATTTATTTCCATATATATTTTTCTAGAAAAAACACACATATCTTTTCAGAACCTGGAAATAAACATTAAAAAACAAAAATCAACTCTCTTTTTTAGCTTTAAAAGAAATTCATAAACTGCATACTGTGATGACGTGCCTTTTAATTTGGAAATATTATTGGTATTCTGATTAGGGGGACGAAAGTAAGCTGGAAAACTGTTGGGTTTAAATAGGCTGTTGAAACACCATAATAAAACAAAGAGAGGAGAAGGTCTATGAGCAAAACTCATATAAAATTTTAATAAAATACTGTCTTAATATAGGAGGGTGGTTGTGGATCCTGTAAAAAAAAAAAATAAAGCAAATTTATCCACAGGTTAGATAGTTTCAAGCTTTATTTAATGAGTCCAAGTAACAGAGGACTTTTTCTCCTGTTTGAAAAAAAGGAAAAAAGGAATCTTAATCCTTTAGCCTTGAAGTAATCTCACTGATCTTAATTAAAGTGTGTAATGGGAAAACCCATACATAAGATCAAATGTATCTTTTTCATATAATCTGATGTAAAATTTATGTTCCTATTTTAGATATTAATAAATTAATAGCGTGATATCACATACCTCACACATGAGAAAATGCCTCCCATACAGCAAGACTAAAATAAAAGTAAACCAGCTGAAATACCAAGGCTTCAGTGGCCACAGAGAGAAAGAAAAAGCAGTCAAGGCTGTTGACAGTGCCCTAAAAAGAGAACAAACCAACCCATCTCTGAGGAATGCTTGAGAAAAGGGGAAGAAACAGTATTAATTGTGTACTTCAAGAATATCTTCCTGCCAGACGCTGGAGATATTTTTCAGTTCCTGTCAGCACTCACTACAGTGATTATCCCATCTCAACTTAGTAAATAGTTAGTTCTTCTAAAGACAAAAGAAACAGGTTTTAAAAAACAAACCAAACTAAAACAAACAACCCCAAGCAACCAAAAAACAAAGCCAACAAAACACACCCCAAACAAATAAAAAGCATCTCCACCTCAAACATCACTACTACCACCACCAAGAGCAAGATTATATACTTTTAATTAAAAAAAAAATAGTTGTCCTGTGACATGGACAACTGCCTTCTGCCTGTCAATTATCTGTGNTATATATATTGTAGTTATAAAGAGAAAGGGTTAACCAACCCTAGAAAGAATAAAATGCAGTGACACAAACACTTATAGCAAATTTCCTTGAGACTACTATTCATCAATTTCCTCATTTGTGGTGATGAGATAACACCATTTTATAAATCTTAGTTATCTGTGGCATGGACAACTACCTTCTGCCTGTCAATTATCTGTGGCTTAGAAGCATAGTTCATTCATATAGTCCTGTTTGTTATTTGTTTCAAACATGACTTCAGCCAAAAGCTTACTGCTTCCGAGATAGGCATACATGCATTCGGACACTAACCTGATCAAAAATTTTTTTTCTTAACATCATTACAATATTTCTAAAAGTTAAAGAAATTTTTAGAAACACATAGCTATTTAAATACTTGAGATTCATGAACCTTGAGAGAGGTTAAATATTTATATTGAGAAGAAATTAAATTTGTTGGCAGTAGCCTCCGGTGTTCAGTAGTATTTCAATTGAGATTTGTAGATTCTTGTTTATTTCTTTTTTAGGATTTAGGTTATACAAACACAATTTCATTATAACCACTGAGAATATATTTTATTTTTACCCTAGTCCTCATTTTCATTATAATTAGATAATTAAGTATTTTGTTCTTTCTTTGAATGAACTCCCTCCACTGTAAATCATAGAGTAAAAGCTCCTTTACTCTTTTATGTGACAAACACTTTCAAGAACAACAAATATTTAGAAACAATAAGAAAAATAACATTTTCTCCTTATTTCCTTAAGAAAGTCCATCCTACTCCATTAGGTAATGTCTAAGGAACCGAACTAGTAAGCATTATGATATTGTACACAGAAGCATTCAATTACATTGCCTTTGAATACTCAATAGCCTTGAATATAGTTAGCATCTTATTACAAATCAGATAAACATTTTCATTTAAAAATGTATAATTTGGCCATTTTTTTTTAATCTTAGAAGACTTTTGAAGTACATAGATCTAAAGGAGATTTTTTCATTCTTCTTTTGAGCCATGTTTAAGATGAACCAAAACTTTTTTTCTTAAAGAAGTTACTGTGTTTGTCTCTGCTTTCTTATTTTTATTTCTCTATGGAAATGCAAACCTCATTGTCTTAGTGACATTAATGAATTTATTTCTGATAAACTGCTAATTAATGGAATATGCCATTGAAAATACCTTGAAGCTTCACTAAATCTGTTGCTGTACTCAATATACCAAACTCAATGAAAAGCCAAATCAAATCTTAAGGCTAATATTTTCAAAGCTCGTGGAGAACTAAAGATTCCTTAAAATGTGATCTAAGCCTTAGAGAGTTAAATCTACTGGTACATCTGTAGTTTCTCATCTCTACTAAAGTAGAAATTTCTTAGTTGTAATAAAACCAACTCAAAAATATAATACTCAGCCTCCACTGTGCACTCCTTTGCTCTGTATAGGAAAAACATATAGTAGGGAACACGATATTTTAAATCACACCTAGTTAATGTCTTCCTCATGAGGGAAGAAGCAAAGAATGGCATTAAATGGTACTAAGGGTTACTAAATGTTGCTTATGTCTCTTTGTAAATCAGAAAGTCCCTCAGAGGTAAGGAGGCAAGAGGATTGCTTTACAAACTAAAAGCACTGATAATTCAAGGAATTTAGTCGGTGATACCTGGCCATAGACTATGAAGCCACTGAAAGTCTAGAGACCATACTGAAAAAATTACTTCAGAAGTACTGCAAAAATGATGAAGATTCCAATGAGGTAAGATGAATATTATCTGTGCGAAAATTAAAATGTCTGACTACAGTGTACTAGCATCACCATGGGAAAAATTACTGTGAAGTTTATAGGCTTAGCTAACATCCAAGAAAAGCCAATCAATTGCAAAAGTTTTATAGAAGACCAATTTTCATTTTTGTGGTCAAAATCCAAAGTATCAAGAGATACCAGAAGACTGGTACATCTCTTGAAGTTTTTAAATAAAGAATGGATACTTTTTCAAAAGAAATCATTCACTGCAAGCCTTTGGCCTTAATATTCCAGGCAACGTTAAACATGCAGGTATAAAACCAACACCTCTGGTCTTAGCATAGATGAGTCTGTAAGTCTTAGCTCTCATCCTTTTGATCACCTTTATATCACCTGACTGCCCCTAAGGTTCATGACAAAAAATCATAAAGGCAAGAAAACTAATTCTTTTTGATTCTTAAGCAAGCAGTGTGGGACTGCAGATAAAGGGTAAACAATCCATGTGCTCTCCCAACCTGTTTAGTTAAGAAAACTAAGCATGCTTTCTTTTTAACATATCATTTATTCCCAAAGAACATATGCTATGCTGAAATTTTAGTAACAGCTGTCCATGAATATGGACTACTAATTTATATAATGGATTACTAACATATTAAATTCAGCAACTGCAATCTACAAAATAGACTAAATCCTAGTACAGAACATTTCTTTTCTTTTCAAAACACAGTCTAATAATATGAATTGGTAATTTTCAAGCACTATCTGTTGTACATTTGCATTAAACAAGGGTATATTTTCTCTGGTTTCCATGTCCTTGACTTTCTGTTTATTTTTTACCCTATGATTTATGTGGCGTCTTTGAGGGAAGAGGTGGTGTATAAATCTATTGCATTCTGAGCCTCATTATTAGTAATGGATTAATTTTCAGTTTCATCCCTAAAAACAGTTCATTATCTGCAAAGGCAAAATTATCTTCATATAGATTCTGAGGTAATTGATTCCTCTATTTATATACTGAAGGGAATGTTGCTCACACAAATTGCGAATGAAAAGTCTTTTTCTTCCCCTCCCCCTTTGTTCCATACAACATTGACATGAAAAACTAGCATTTTCACTGATAATAAAGAAAAATCAGTGATAAACCAAGATTAGTTACTCCCAATGATTATAATAATTGCAGAAATTGTTTCTTAATGATATAGGTTGGCTAAATGAAATGGACACCATCTTACATCATAACCAAAACTCTCTTAAAACATTGCTGGAAAGAAAAATTTTATTTATTAATACTTGCAAGTATTAATAATTACCATTTTCATTTTTCTATTATTCTCTAAGAACATTTTATATTGTAACAGCACAGTACACAATTAAAGAATTACAATAGTATTACTCTATTATTGAAAATTATTTCTCACTCAAATGGTGAGAAGGGGAGGACTGAACAGAAGTGTTCTGAGCATTTTTAATAAAGTAGAACACATTTTTTTTTCTTTCTATTTTTAATTTTGATCAATTTATTTAGTATCTGAAGTGGAGCAAGGGGCAAGCAGATTGACTATATGGGTTCCTTTAGGTTCACTGACAGTATGATTTTGTCCTAGATATATTGTGCTAAGTGGTTTATATCTGGGTACTTCTGCATCTGTATTGGTAGGCCTATATGTTGCTTCATTTAAATTATAACCATAATAAAATATCACTCCATAGACAGCATCATTAAGAAAGAGATAAACAAGAAAATTCTGTTCTTAACTTAACTAACAATATTATAAACCAGTTGTGGGGAAAACAGTAGGTAAAGTTGAAGAAAACTGGAAAATTACAAACACTGAGACAACATGCATGCTAAAGGGGAAGAAACAGAGCATCGAGCAGAGTGGAAAGCATGTGTTATAACAGTATGAAAAAATTGTAAGAAGAAAATATGTTTGCTACTCTCTGGATGGAATACAGTCAGCGTGCCTGATTTCCCACACACAACACAAGCTAAGGGTGGAGTGGAAACTCCCCATCCAGGCTCTGTTGAACTCCTTGCATGAGGGGGAACCTGGTAGTACCTGGTAGCTGAGGAACTGTGCAGCAGCTGTCAACCAAGGGAGAAAAAGGAAGATTTTTTGCATGGTAAACTCATAGACATACACCTCCATCCCAAAGGTTGTCTCAGATGTAATACTGATGTTATCTAGCTCCAAGGTAAGACACTGCCCATTGAACACCATATATGACTGGAGCCCTTCAAGCTCCACCTAATGCAAAAAATATTTTGAGTTAAAAATGGGGAGAAGTTAGGGAAGACTGTATCGTAACTTCTGGAATCAGTCGACAGGCTGAACTTGTCTTCATCCCCATAGGGGTGCCTATTGGGTAAGAACTGTACTGTTTGTGTCTGAATGACTGTTTCAAGACAGCTTTTATTAGGGATTAGAGCTTGTTAGTATATTGTTTTAAATGAGTTCTTGCAGCCAGATATTATCAACAGCAATCTTTGAATCTTAACCTGTCACAATTTTCTATTTTATTAGTAAAGAATGATATTCCATAAACTGTTAGTGTGACTCTTTCAGTGGCACTAAACTTGCCTCAGGAGGTAACATACTCAACTGTGGAGTCCCGGGAGAGGCTCTCTCTGATGCTGTTGGCGTTTGTCCCTGGATCTTTCCTGGGGCACCCACAGACCAATTAATGGTGGAGACCCAGGAGGGGGCATTTCTGGTTTTGTGTGACCCTGGGCAAGTCAGTCAAATGGCCCTCCAATCCAGAAGGCTGTTCAGTGAAGGGTCCCCATTACGGGACATGATAGGGCAGGCACAAGGGTCTTGGCTTTCCTGAAGTACTGACAGACTAATCAAACTCAAAGAGTTTGAGAAAATCTCCCTTTTCATGTGACACCAGCAGAAAATTAGACTTCACTACAAATAATTTAAAACGATCTTAGAAATAGTCCTCATTTCATTAGTAAATCTACTAAGTAAAGTTCATTTGTACTTTTCCATTTCTCACATGAGTGGTCTTCATGGTCTTGCATATTTTTATTTGGTCATCCAAATTGAAACGGGCTTTTTATTTTTTATTTTTATTTTAAATTTGTATGGATTTATTTACAAAATGAAACCACCGTATTCTCCTTTGTTTTCCGCAGAAAGAACACAAACATGTAAAAATTAGAGAATTTAGGCTCTATTGTAACAACAGGGCCCTTTGATAATGTACTTCAAGTTGTTTCTTGGTATTATGCTATTTTCATGATTTTATAAAATTACAGAACATATGAACTCAGAAATAATCCCCAAAACTTTTGCTTTAGATTGCGCACACAATGGAGATTTTGGAATATACCATAATTTTCTGCCCCAGTAAGATGACTTTCTCAAAAGGAAGGAAACCTAGGAAAACCTCCTTTCAAAAGATGATGACTGCAATTCAAGGCTTGGTTGAGTAATAAATTGAGCTTTCAGCCTTCACTACAATTAAAACCTCAATGACTCGTAAGGCCAGCTGTAGGACTCTTCTATAGGCAGTGCCTCTAAAGGAGACAATGTACTATGAGAAAAACCAAAAGTTGGTTCAGCAGCTGAGAAAGTGGTGTGAGGGGGAAAAGGGGGTTAAAAAATAACTCTGCAACAGCAAAGTCAGTAAAGAAAAAGGGGGAAGGGGTACTCAAGGAGCAGAGATTTCTCTGCAGTCTATGAAGGTCACAGTGAAACAGGGTGTCCCACTGCAGCCCATGCAAAGAACCATGGAGAAAAAAAAATACTTCCTGCAGCCCACAGAAAGGACCTGTGCTAGAGCAGTTATTGAAGGACTGCAACCAGTGAGAGGGATGTTGGAGCAGGAGACAAGTGTGAGGAGGAAGAAGAGGCAGAAAGGAGCGGTGGACTAATCACTACCCCATGTTCCCTCTATCCTGTACCACCTGGATGGTAGAGAGTAACAGACTCGGGAACAATGGAGTGAAGCTGAACCTGGGAAAAAGGATTATGTGTGTATGTGTGTGTGTGTGAAGGTGTTTTAGCTGTCTTTGGTTCTCATCCTTCAACTCTATTTTTAATCAAAATAAATTAATCTACCCCTTCTTGAGTCTGTTTCACCTCTGATGGTAAGTGACCCACAAACTCTTCCATTCTATTTTGTCCCCCTGTGCTATTGGGGTCAGAGAGGAGCAAGGGAGTGACTGGATAGAGCGTCTGACAGCTGGTTAAGATCAGCCCAGCAAAGTACCAGAAATCATTGCCTACTGGTACAAAGCTCATGTTCAGCTTTGAGTCTGAGTAGTGAATTGTTCTGGAGAAGCTATGTACTATGTAGGCATACATATGTTCTGTATGACATTTGGTATTTCAGCAATAATGTGTATCAAGTACCATTCTGGTTCCCTTCTATTCCACATTCCTGCCCTTCTGGATGCACAACATTTTTCTGTCTACTTCTATTAAAACAAAAGAAAATTAAATTATATCACCAACTTCCAAAAAGAATAAAACCAGCTTCCATAAATATTGTATTGTATCACTGAGCAGCTTTTAAACACATTTTCTTGGCTTATTTTCATTTTAAGAATTTTAAATGCTTTTTGTAAATGTATTTATAAAGTAGTTGAATAATTTCAGATCGCTTATTATCAGTCATGAAAGTTTGCATTTGATATGAAAATGTTATGAGATACAGCATAATCTGAGATAATTTAAATACTAAAGGCATATCAGTCACGCTCACAAGCAGCCTGTGTCATTGTGAAACAATCACTGTCAGAACGTTCTTTTATTTTCTTCTGAGGAAACAAGGCCTTTGAAAAGGCCTAGTTACAATCAATCATTCCAGTTATTCTGAAATAATTAACATTTTTTTAATTTTATATTTGTGTCACTTTCTCAAGAGGAAGACGCACATCTAGAATTTCAAGAAGAAAAGTCAGATGTTATTCTCCAGATAGACAAGCTATCTAAATAGTTCTTGAATAAATGTATATCTTGAATAAATATAGATCAAAACAAAGAAAATAAACGTATTGACTGCAGACAGATAAACATAGAAAAAAATCATTTAAATTTAGTAAAAAAGTATATACATGAGGGTTTTTTTTTATTTCCTGAAGCCTGAAAACAGGCTCTGACTATTTCTGAATCAGTACCATTAATGTGGTTGCCAATAGTTCTGAAGACAATAGTCAGACAGCTGGGGACATAAAGAGGTTAAAAAAATCCATTTCAGAAATTAGACAGAGACAGAAAAGAAGGCAAAAGTAGAAAACAGAAACAAACAGAAACAACTTGCAACTAGAAATGCAGGAAAAGAGGACATATGAGGAAAGAAGAAAAGGTAGAAAAACACAAGGAAAAGAAAATACTTATGATTTGAAGTATAATGTATAATATTCAGCCCATTCCTGCATATTCATGAAGATACCACTAATTTCCTTTAATTTTTCTTCCCATAGCAAATTTCTAGTTTCTCGAAACTGCAAAAAGAAGAGGCATAGTTACAAATGAAAGCAAAGACTGTTCTGGGAGATGTGTATTGTCTTATTCTAATAATTTTAAGTTTCTAACATTTAACTTTTTATGTATATGTTCTAAGAGCTTAATTTCTTTTCCTTTCAAAGTATTAACAGAACATCTTCATGCAGAAGTTTATTCTTTCAAAGAAAAGTTCACATTCTTGTGCATTTTTGGTGTTTAGATACAATTCTCTAAAACATATATTATTGCCTTTGTCAAGCATCAAAGACAAATTAACATAAACTATGAGTAGAACATGACTCAAGGATACTAAAATGTGACAATTTTTGAACATGGGTAGGCAAAATAAATCAAAACAAAAGCATGAGAGAGCATAAAGAAATTGAGATAAACTCCGTAGTAGTCCAAACAAAGGAAAAGTGGCAGAGTTTAAAATGTGAAGATGCAAATATTGTAGTATCAAAGGAATAAATAAATCATTCAGAATTGCTAAAAGTCTACATGACCTTAAATTCTAGGACAAATAAACACAGAGTTAGAATAATGTTTAGAAAACATGAATTCAAAATTCAGTCTCACAGCTGAATTCCCACAAGATAAATCAACGACTGGTGTTAGAACATGATTCATTTAATTTGTGTGGAAAAGGGGAAGAAAAACCTACATTTTTAAAAAAAGATATAAAGAAGATTTGGAAATTACAGACCAGTCAGTCTCATCTGTCTGTCTGCAAATATCATGGAGCAGGCTTTTTCTATATAAGCTTTTCAGTAAAAATGTGTTTTCCACAGAAATCTGCTTATCAGTTAACAGTCATTTTTCAGGATTATACTGCATCTTTACCAAGCATTAAACAATACCCTCATTGGTCAAAAATTCAGCATAGTTCTTCTCTTATTCACACACTCATTGATTTAACATTGAATAATTAGGAGCATGCATTTTTTAAAAAAATGCAAGGGAATTCCCCCCAAACACTTGAAATACACAGCAAACAGAACAAAAATAAAAACAAACAAACAAACAAACAAAAAAAAAACCAAAAAACCAAAACAACCAAACCCAAACCGAATCCCAAAAACCAAACCAGAAGTATTTTATACAGAGGTTTTTCTTGTGGATTTTTTTTTTTAAGGGAATAAATGGCTGCTACAAATTTGCAAATGACTTGCTTCATATCACAATATAAGCAAACAAAAAGGTAGAACTTCCCAACAACAAATTTTGATTGAAAGCAGTGAAGTAATTAAAACTCATTCTTGTAAATTATAATGCCGGTAAATTAATGCACTTTATTAATGGGAAAAAAAAAAGAGAAGTCTTTTGCCAAAATCTGTGGGCCATGTTCACTATTGTTTCTGTAATATCAGTGAATATCAATTTCTTCTGGAAACCTTAGGGCAAAAGACTAGTCCAAATATCCTTAAAAACTTTTGAATAGCTTAGTGTACTTAAATTTAAATGTTCTTCACAACATTTTAAATAATAAAACAATAAAATAAAGAGTATAATAATAAAATACCTGACTTTAACATGTGTAATCCTATGTCTGGTGCCTGTTATAGATGAATTATATACGTTTCTTAATTAATTTTATTTTTACAATGGATAATTTACTATGTTTTTGCACAAAATGAGCTTCCAAATAAACTTCAGAAAATCATTCAAATTGTATTGGTAAGTATGATTCTAAATAACTTCTCATAAGTAAATTTTTTAATCTCAGAAAACATTTTTTTATAAGCTGCCTTTTATGTTGTCTATAATTAAAATTATAAATAAGTTAATATCAGAAATCATACATTAAATATGTTTAGTACATTCACAGAAAAGTCCAGGACAGGAAAATTGCAGAAAAATTCTTTGGAAATAAATCAGTTCTCTGAAATTCCACACACGGCCATCACTTATAAATATAAACAGAACCAAATTTATTAAATATTTTGATCAGATACATAAAAATGGCATCTGTACAAGTCATACAACTACTGTCCCTGTGCTACTTCAGCTTAAGCTAAGCAATTTTCTTTGATTTATATGGAAGTACATATATAATTATGCATTACCATCTTCCATATTAATTTAACTGTATTTGGTGATGTCTTAATGGCAGTCATATCCACATATTGATAAGTTTGGAGAGAACTTTGTCCGATCGGCTG
>VZRH01005194.1:680795-712879 GCA_013397555.1 Urocynchramus pylzowi
TAGAACATTCATTAAAGAAATTTGCACAGACTACTGAGTTATTGATTTCCAGATGCCTTGGTCTTGGTATTTTTCTTCACCAAGGCCTGGAAGCATGTAAAAGAATAAGCATTTTTGATTCAATGATCTAGGGGAAGAGGGAGAAGTATCTCCTTGTACATTTTTAAATCCAAGGAATCCAAGAAGCCTTCTTAGTTGAATTGGTTTTCTAATGAGAATGAGTATTTTCTTGAATGAATGGCTTATGTTTGTTCCGGCATTACACTGATGAGCATGGTCTTCTGTATGGCTATTCAGCTAAGCACTGAATGTTTCTGAAAGCTAAAAAACTCATCATTTTTGACTTTCATAAATCCCAGAAACATTCTTTGATTCTAATTTACCTTGTTTGATTTCCTGTTTACCTTTTCACATTGCAAATTGTTTTGGAAAGACTTACTTTGATCCTCAAAGTTTTATTTTTCTCTCAGGCATATATGAAATCATTCTGAAAGCCTATATACCATCTGAGCAAAAACCACAGAAAAAAAGTTGAGTATTCTCCATTTTACCTTAGTTTTTGATATTTGATCTTTCTTAATGAGTTTTTTTCAGCCATTTTAAAATGTGCAACATCTAGAGGATCATATCCAACAACATAAAAAATATTGCTAAGTGCGTTGTCTTTTATATTTTTTCCAAGCATGTGTAGGTATAAAGCAAATGTACATGGAAGAAGAAGTCCAACACCAGAAAGCTGAAAAAACACTGTTCAAATCAAAATAACTAATTCCTATAAAAATAAAAGAAAAATGACATCTTTAAAAATCTTTAAATATTGTTCGAACCTCACCACTTGGAATTCAGTGGCAAAACTCCTGAAGCCCTTACTATGAACCTAAATTAACCTCAGACAACAACTAAAACTTAATTATTTTCAAACAGAAAACTGAAAATGGCTGTGAAATGTTGCTTTAATACTATAAGTGACAGAACACTTTTCAATAAGGTCTCTCATAATTTATAACATAAATAAAATTTAAATTCCTTGGACACAATTGTACCAGCTGTAAGACATCCTTAAAAAACGTAGTACTGTCAGTTGACTAAAAGGATTAAATAGTATGTTAATTTGAAACATATTTTAAAGAACAGTTTGCTCTAAATAAATAGTGTGAATATTTTCCTTTACTATAATGGGGGAGTGAAATGATTTTCAGCATCAGGAGAAAATCAGTTTATGAAGAGAGGAGAGCCGGAAAGTATAGGGTTAGAATTTGAAAAAAAAAACAAAAAAAACAAAGAAGAAAGGCAGATGAAATTAAAGATACCACATTATTTACTCCTATATTGTTTCTGCAGCTTTGTCTGACCAGGAAATTTTTCCTCATCCTTGTTATATATAGGGATAAAACCAGTCAGACAACTGCAGTTCACAATAGACTTTTATACACCTACTACACATCTGAGCTAACAGGGATAGTCTCTGAGCTAACATGGATGGTCTCTGCAGCCAGTCTCAGATCATCAGGCAACTTCCCAGCACTGTTATTTGGTTACCCATATTTGTCTAAGGACAGTTCTGTTACTAAAAGATAACAATCCTGTAATGACCAGTAAGGTTGAAGACAGAACATGTTCCAAGGTAGACATTTCTTTAGTTTCATTTAGTAACAGAAGTGTGACATTTGGCAATGTGAAGCGTAATTAACGCAATGCCATGCAATTTACTAACTCTCTCAATCATATGGTCTCCATACCTGTTTTTTTTTTTTTTAGAGGGGGATTGGTTTTTTTCCATTCAGTATCTTCTGAATACAGGTCAGGTAATTCTGAAGTTTCATGTGTACCACTGCTATTAATCTTCCTTCATAGCAGAAACATGCATCTGTCTCCTTCAACTATCAAATGGCAGAGACTGTTTTATTATTTTTCTAGCTATATGATTAAGTATAAACTGATGTGTTTCATTAATAAAGTCATACAGCACCAAAGGCAAAAGCTTGCTCTTTCAGTTCTCATTTCACATTCTAATAAACAAAAGATACATTTATACTGTTTTTATGCTTTACTCAGGTGTAGTTTTACTGGAAAAAAGGGTGGGGTTTGCATTTCAGTGTCTTAAAGCACAAATCTTTATTCTTTAAATCAAAGTTTTCATAGTCTAATATTCCTGATAAGATGATAGTTAACATTTCATACATTACATTTTACATTATTTATTGTACTACAATAAGAATGCATGTTCCTTAGAGTATGAAATTATGTATTATTAGACAGTTTTAACATTTCTTATCAATACTATTAAAGACAATTTTGGATGTATGGTGAAGTCCTCAAAAAAAAGAATGAATGACAAAGCAATGGCTGACAAAAAAATTCAAAATGTATAGGTAAGCTACACTGTCATGGACAACAATATTCAGTAGCCAACTGTTAGGTTGCTTTTGTCTCTAGGCAATCTCTTGAAAAAAAATTGATAAAACAGTTTCATAAAACATATCCTTTCTTTTAAGTGAGCAGTGAAAGTCCATATTTGGAAATAATTTCAAAATCCACACTTGATGAGTTATTACATTGAGATACTTAAGTTCTCTATTGTACTTAATACAAACAATGATCCTTTACTCCACACAAATAGACAAATAAATTTACCTTCTTCCAATGAATTCCACCTGGCTTTAGTGGAATTACAGTTAAATATGAAAATGTAAAGTCCATCAAAGGAAAAACACACCATTTATTCAGTCGAATATTTATTGTTATTAAAATGCAATCTTGCGATTTGTCATAATGTTCTTTGCAAATGAATGGGGTATGAAACTTTCAGTCCATAACAAGGCAGGATGAGGATGATGCTCACTACAGCATAGATATATAGTTAAAATCATAGATGCACCATAATGCATTAAAGATCTAAGTTTTTTTGTTTTGACTCAATGAGCATCCAATTCCTATTTTGCACTAAAATTGACGGGAAGTGAAAAGGAGAAAAAACCATCATGTGACCAAAATTAAGACTGGGAAAAAGCCTGAAATATATGACCAAATGTACAGAGCATATCATCAGTTCTGTCTGCCCATTTTCCCAGGAACATTTAATGACAGGTAATTTTGATGACACACAAGTAGGCAACAGGACATCGTTTGTACTACCCTAACCAGTGGAGATGGGAAGATCAAAGACAGAAGGTCATTGATGAATTTCACAAAATTTTCTGATGACAGGTTTTCTATAGAAAAAAATATGATGGTACAAGCACTTATTTTCAGGTCATCTGAAAAGTTTGAAAAGTGCAGTGGTCTGTTTATAAGCATTCGTGCTTTCATCTTGGAAACATCTGAAAAAGACCACCTTATCTGGTAATAGTTTTTATTTCCAAGGAATTTTTATTAGCAAATAGGATGGTGTGTGGTACTTAGAACAAGAAATTTGACTAATGAAGAAAGGTAAACACATAATGAAAAGAATGGACAGGCAGATTCAGATATGGATGCTCTGGTTATTTTGATAGCAGTGCAGTTGATTAAAAAAAACCCAACAGATATAAACAAAATCCAGAAAGACTAAACAAGGGCAAGTGAATTGATGAAGTAAATGAATGTATTAAAAAGTAAATGTATTAAAAAGTAAATGAATGTATTAGAAAATAGGCTATAAAATACTTTTTTGGTTTAGATTTTAGAAAAAAAGAGTTGACAAAAAGATATGTTTGAATAACAGATTTCTAACAAGGTATTGTATAGAGACACATTCTACATATAATAAACATTACATGTTTCAAACTAAGTATTTTTTAATTATGAGCTAAATCGTTCGCTGAATCTTCATGAGACTTTGATATCTCAGGGATTTAATGTAGGCAGTTTATATCCATCAAGAATAAATATGTTGGCAACATTTGTGAAAAGAATGATAGAAGAACGAATTGCTACAGGAGAGAAATCTCAGGGAGAAATCTTGTCTGTTGAGTAATGTGTGCTGTTTTGAATGATTATCTTAATACAGTGAAATGCCACATTATAAGCATTGGTATAGCTTGTGTACAAAATGTAACTTTGCAGAGTAAGGGTTAAACTTTGCAGTGCTGCAACAAAGTCATAAAGACCTGTTCTACAGTAGATTTCAAAATAATTCTCTAACAAAAGATGACCAAGATAATAGAGCTAAAAAATAATGAAGAAAAAATAATCTTTCAGAAATACCAATACTGGACAAGAAAACAACATTCTGCCTCTGTGATTTCAAAAACTGATGCTGAAAAATTGGAAAGATTTCAGAAAGGTTCAAAATGCTGTTCCATCACCCAGAAGCATAGTATAAGAAGACATACATGTAAAATTCAGTGGTGATTAATGTACAGTTTATAAATATAAACACATTACAGGCATTAACATGTTTTTCATAATAATAGTTTCAAATGACGTGCATTGATGAAAAATAAGGAGGCTCTACAGAGGTACATCCAGATTATTCTACTCATCCAGATTTATAATACTTAACAGAAAGCATTTAAAATACTCTAATATTTACTATTCTACTCTGAACTTTGTTTCTCTTTTTATGGGAAGAATCACTGACTTTCTGAAACTTTTATTAATAATTCCCTATTTATTCAGGGAACAGGAATTTTTAAACTCTTCCAATGATTTGCATTCAAGTGGAACTTTGATTGTGGAAACACATTCGTGTTGCAACTAAAAATAACTTTTAAATTTAAAAGAAGAGCTATAATATAAATGGAAAAGAAAAAAAAAGCCAATATCCAAACTAGAGGTGATTAAAAATTCAGTGAAACTACAGAACATCAGAATTAATTCAACCAAGTATTTGGATTTCCACTAGAATTCTGCAAAAAAAAATTAGACAAAGTAACATCTGTGTAAACAGGAATTTGATAGTGTAATTACTCCTACCTAGGAAGAGAAAGAATAAATAGAAAAAGAATAGAAGAAACCAATGCAAAAGAGAGGGAAAGAGAAAGTAGAATTATAGAGTTACTGAAGAATATTTAAATGGTAATTAGAAGTAATTTGGCCTTTAATATGAATATATATATACGTACTGTAGTTATCTTTCTGGTCCATTAGTTTCATGATACCATTCCCTTGATGCTTCCTTTTGGATTTGAGATTTGTCTTTTTAGTATGATTCTGCTTTCCCTCCACTAGTCCTTTCCTTATGGAACATTTCATTGATAGCAATCTTTTATCTTCCCTTAATGAGGACTGATAGTTCCCCACTGACAAATTTGCCAGATGGTCACAATCTGTAAATTCCATCTGAGGTTTTTGTTCATGGTTCAGACATACTACTCTCACAAGGTCCCATCCACATTGATGCTTCCGTATTTCTCTCTGGTTACAAGAGGGATGTTCAGAGCTGAACTACAGCAATGTGCTTCTGGGGTTACAGTTTACATTTCACATATTCTCTCCATAGAACAAAAGTACATTGCTAAATGTAGAGCTCTTTTTTGGCATAACTCAATTACAGAATCACAGAACAGTTGTGTTGGAAAAAACCTCTGGAGATTGTCAGGTTCTGGCCCCCCCTTACCACAGTTCAAAGGATGGTCACCTGGGGCTGTGTACAGCTGGGGTTGACTATCTTCAAGAATGGAGATTGGAGCATCTGTCTACTCAACCTGTTTCAGAGTTTGGCGATTCTTAACTTTTTTTTTTTCTATTTGTTTTCTTTGAACTAGAATGTCTTTCATTTTGTGCCCGTTTTTTATTGCCTTATCACTGGATATCACTGAGAAAAGACAGGCTCTGTATTCTTCACTCAGTTCCAAAAGGCATTTATACAGTCTAGTAAGATTTGCCTGAGCTTTTTCTTCTCCAGGATAAATGATTTTAAGTCTCAGAATCGTGCACGTGGAAAATGGTCTAGTCTCTTAAACATCTTTGTGGCCTTGTGCTGGTTTTGCTTCAGTAGTTCCATGTCAATGACTCCATGATTCTATGTCTCTCCTGATATTCTCAAGTGCCCAAAGATGGACAAAGGACTCCAGTGTGCTGTATAGAGGGGAAGGATCTCCTCTCTTTATCTGACTTGAAACCAAATTTCTAACAAGGTCCAGAATGCTGTTGGCTGCCTTTGCCACAGGATCACATCATTGGCTCACGGTCAGAATGTTGACTACCAGTACCCTAAAGTCCTTCTTGAAAAAAAAATCTGCTTTCCAGAAGCTTTTCAGTCAGTCAACCTGCAGTATGCATTGGTGTGTGGGGTTATTTGTCCCCAGCGCAGGACTTGGCATTTCCCTTCACTCAACTTCATGAGATTCCTGTTAGTCCATTTCTTCAGTGTGTTGACGTAAGTCTGAATGTTTTGGGGTTTAAAAAGGAGACTACATTCTTCAATACTGGAATAAATTTATTTTGTCTTAACTGCTTACATACTTTTTGAAAAATGCAATCAATCTGAGAATAAATTGACATTCTCTATAGCTCCTTTCTTTTTTAAACAATGAACTGTAGCAAGGTGCCTTTGAGGTGCATCATAAGCTGAACACTGATTGATTTGATTCTAGAATTAATTAGTGAACAAAGTTTGAAAGAAAAAATATCACCTTCTAGGCCATGAAAATCTCAGCCAGTTGTTTGATTGTATGGTAGGATGAACAATATTATTTGAGAACGGTATGGTCAGAAACCTGCAAAGCTATTTTTATCTCTTCAATACTCCCTCCAGAGGAAACACTTACACAATAGATGTAATTGAATCATTCTTGTAAATGGCACTGAGAAAAGTCAGCAGATCTGTCAGGACCTCATCAACTTAACTTAGAGATGATAAAAATGTTAAAATAATGTTATGTTTTATTCCTCTAGTCACCACAGTAGTCATTATATTGTGATGAGAGGAGCTGCTGCTCACAGAAAATAACCACATAGGGATGGGAGAATATGAAATGAGAAACAAATAATTTTAATTGTGTTCTTCTATACAATGTGTGGAGCAAAATAAAATGGGAGAGAAAAACAGCTGGCAGTGGTCAGAAAGGGAGAAATACCAATCAGAAAATAGAGTGGGTTGCCATTAAACATCATTTTCACACAGAAGAATGCAAAATATCCAGCGTTTTGCTTACAGTAGGTGACTGATACCTTTGATAATGATTGTTGCATAATTGTTGCCTTTTTAATGCTTTTAACTTCATCATGGGCCAGCAGTTACCTCTGCAAAGATACAAAAAAAAACCTGTGAAAGTATTTACTTTTTTCTAATAATTTTCTTGGTAGAGCCTTCAGAAAATGTGCTGAATGTTTCAGGAAATACAAGCCTTCTGTTTATTCAGAGAATGACTGATAGAGTGAAAAACTTTTTCTACAAAATGGGAAAATTTTTCCTTCAAATTGTTCTGTCTTGATGGAAGCAGCCTAAAAGAGAAGGTACAATTGTGTTCTTCATTTCACAGTAGAGACTCAACTGAAAAAATAAAACAAAATATGCCCTAATATCTTCAGGGTTATTTCTGTTTAAAAGTGCTGTTCTTTTCTAAAAAAGTTAAAGTAATCTCTATTACAACCATAAGTTATTTTTTTAATAAATACTTAAATACCATTATGGTGTGGTCAATAGAAAAAGAAAATTTAGTGGTGTATTAATATATTTAAAGAACTGCTGAAAACATAATCTAGTAACAAACAAAAGCAAGAAGACAAATCACTCTTTAAAATTGTGTGCAACTCCTAAAATTAAAAAAAATAAAAAAATAAATTCCAGGAATATTTAAAAAACCCAGATCTATACTTCAACCAAATCAGTTAATTTTGGACTATGCACAAAGAATTTACAGGTTCTTAAAAGAGTAAAAATATTTTTTCTGAAAAATGCAGGAAGGTTTATCTGCAAATACTGCTTTACAAACCATACTACTTCTGAAAGTCAGAAGTAATTTTGTAGTGAATAATCTTGACCTGACATTCATATTTACACTGAAAAACTTTAGCCATTTCTGCTATTATAAGGACTCAAATAAATATGACTGACAACAACGCAGAGCGGGACAAGTCTATAATACATGGATTCCATTGAGTGAACAATTGGCTTCCAGGCTGGGTCCTAAGGGTTCAGTGGGGTTGCAGTTGCCTGATGGGGTAATCCTTGTTATACATCCAAAATGGGGCCCAAAGAGGCTGGAGAGCTGCCCTGTGGAAAGAGATCTGAGCATCTGGGTTGGTGGCTGTAAGAAGTGTTAAAATAGAAGTTAAATATTGAAAAATTTTAAGACATAGTCCAAGCTTTAGTATCATATTTGGATAAGATTCTTAAATGTCGTAAGCTTCTGTTGATTATCTATGACTCTACTCCTAAGCAGACAATTTATGTTGAGAGGAGTAAAACATAAAACACTTTAGTCAAAATGAGTGGTGGGAATAGAAGTGCAATGTGCACTCGAATACTGGTACTGGAGCTCCTAAGCCAAACACTGTGAAATTAAAACCTTTGCCTCATTCGTGCCATGTTTTCAACCATGTTAGAAGAAATTGGGAAAAAAATACATTCTTATGTCCTCAAGCAAATTATTTTTCACCTGTAACATGGAAGGAATAATTAGTAATGTATCTTGACCCTTTTGTCATAACATTGCTGTGTCTCTCAAAGATGTTAGCCAATAAAATTTTCTTCTTTTTTAAAATGATTTTTTTTTCCATTTTTACAAGCTTAATGAAAAAAAATCAAATGAATTATGGTCAAAAGCAAGTTTGATGTGTCATTTTTCATAAATATCATAAATGTCATGTTACCTCCTATTTTTTTAAACCTGTGTTTATTTCTAGGCAAATACATAGATTACTGAACATTTTTGTACTTGACTTCTTTACACTTTGGAAGAAATATTTAGGAAATGGGTTTTCTTGTTTGGTATGGTGCCTGTTTTTATTTTTAATTTCTTCAATATGCAAATGTTTTAAAATATTTGTCTTCTCCATTCAATGAGAATAAAAGGATGTCAAATTTGCAAGTGGGAAAAAATGAGACTCTTCTCCTCTTTCTCCTGTCTATGCATCTTACATGGTGATTAAGGGATGTGTGAAGGATGAAATAGTTTAGGCACTCTACTGCAAGGAACACATGCAAATCACTGGGTCATTTGTCTGCATAGAAGTGGACCCAGAAATTGCACACTTCAAATTAATTGAAGCAGGAACTTCAGCCTTTTGCTCATAGTTCATATAAATTCTTCAAAGTCATTAATTAATCTATTCCTTAATTTTCCAGGTTGAAGTTGTAACATAAACTGTCATCTTATTTAGAACAATAAATATCCATTTTCTTTGGTTATGATTTTATTGCCTGAATTATTGGAATCCAAACGATCCTTCATTAAATTGAGTGTTGTGTAATTTTTTATATTCACAACATAGGTCACACAAATAACTAGAAAGAGGAATTTTTTCCAAGTGACAGTACCTAATATTTTTAACCTATAATTATCAAACTTAATTTATTTAGATAAAATTTAAAAGAACAAAAAATTAATAAAATAAGGGAATTACATACTAAGTAGTTTCAGAAGGCTAAAATAAATTCATCTCTTTCAAAGCTATATTTGGAAATACATTAAGTCACAATAATGAATTTGATTCATGTCTCTGTGACCTCAATTTTAGATTTTGACTTCAAATGGCATTAAAAGACATGTATAACAACTACTATTCACACTGTCGTCTCCTGACACTGCCATAAGTAATTATCAAATTAAATGCATTGACTAGGCACTCAAAACTTCCTTAGTTATGTACATAGATACATTCTTATTAACTGAATAAAACTTTGGAAATAAAATAGGAGAGGAGAGAAAAGTCATATTTTGATATTTTTCTTACCTATTGAGAGTTCTGATGAAACTGAAAACTGATGAAACTCCCCATCTGGAAAAGTTTCAGAGTAGGTCACAAAGGATGATTATTTTCAGAGCTGTTTTCACACAAAAGACAATTAAACTAAACCCTTCAGCATAGGATGAGGAGATTAGAAGATATAACAAAGATCTACAAAATCATGAATGGCAAAGTGATTAACAAAGGATTGCTTATTCACTGTTTCTTCCAGGACAAGAAATCAAATGCCCACAGGCTCCACCTTAAGTAGCAGGTTGAATTAAGTCAAAAAGAAAACTTTCTATTAAGTACAAAGACACAGATCCCCATGCCACATAGCAGTTTAAAAATGCCAATATCCTAAGAAAATTTTATTATCCTGTTACATAGTTAATCTCTGGACTACCACTCTCTGAGAGGTCATAAGCTAAATGAAGTTTTGTCTGATGCTCTATTACCAACTCTACACTCTTAGACCATATATACACATCTCTATTTTTACCACAAATCTTTCCCTTTGTGTACATACATGCATATAATTACACACATACACATCTCTTAGACATGTCTAAAAGCTGACAACAATGCTGTATCTTTAGAGGTAGCACATAGTGCCTGACTTCAAAGTTGGTTCCATAAGGAGAAACAGTGAAGCTGTAAGACATGGGAGCAGAAAACCTAGCAGAAATCAACCTTATTACAAACTTGTAGATGATAGATCTCCACATCTCAGACAGTCATCGCAAAATTTATTTTTAAATGCATTTTAATAATTAGTGGAGTTTAGTACATAATTAATTTTGTGTCTGCTTTGAGTTGAAATAATTCAGATATTTTGTAAAATTCTTCCTTCTTTTTTTTTCCCCCCATGTGTTAACAGTTGAGTGTGCCAAACATTAATTTGGCACACTCAACTACATTTAAGAATCAAGGAAATCACTACTTTGGACAACGTGTAATTCCTTAAGCAAGAGAAAGCAGGAAAGGCGATGACTGAAAAATAAGCCCTATTGTAGTGGGGAGGGGCAAGTTTAGTCAGGCTTCCCTGGATTGCATAATGCAAAAGTAGAAAAAAGTTACAGTAAACAAAGAAGGTCGACAGATCCCTTCTTTGGTACGGTGTACTTTCTATATTTTGATAGTGGATAATTGTCCCACTCTTTGTCTTGGTATTGAGAAAATTTGGTATTGCAATAAGCAAGAGACCTTCCTTATCCAACAACAGCTTCTGTGCCTTTTTTCATAAAAATTTTTACTATATTAACATGATTTCTATTTCCATGCAATAAAAGCCCCTCATTTGCAGACTAATGCTATGCAAGGGTTAAGGTAAAATACAATGAAAGTATCAATAAAATAATAGTTAATGTTTTTAACTTTTTTTCAAATGATAACCCAGGTGTACATATAAGTACATAGTATATGCAAATAAGTAAAAATTGCTAACTTGTTACCATTTGTACTGTGGCATCAGAAAAAAATCTGAAATTTTTTTAAATTATGAAAAGTAATGTTAAATATTTTTCTTCCCTCTCTTGAACCTGCAACATAATGTCAATAGAATGGATTTATATCCTAAATTGACTGGACTAAGAATTTTGAAAATTACTAGAATATTTGAATGTAACACTCAGAAGAGACTCCTTTTACGTTGGTTACTGTCATTCTTCTAATAGTTTTTGTCCAAATACAGTGAAGATCTTTTGTTGTACCTATACATGTTTCTTAGTTACACTTACAGTCATTATTTAACTTATCAAAACATTATTCTCTGACATTTTGCTTAATAAAAAATTGAATACAGAGAGAAATAAAGGATTTGCTCCTCCAGTAAACCCCTCTCTTATTACATATAAATTGATGTATCACAACTAAAAAACCACTTGATTGCACTGCTGTCTTTTAAAGGCTCCCTTTCCTCTCTCACTGTACCTTCTGACACAGAAATCAATAATGTGAACTTGGGTAACTACAATCATAACATATTGCATCTTCTGTCATTTCCAGTTTATTGAAGAAATTTCTTAAAAATAGCAACTGAAAATTTATTAGAATGTTAGTTACTGGGTGTTTTCTGTTTAATTGTCATATCAGTTCATTATAGAGAGGAAAAGATTCATTCTGCAGTGAATTCTTTAGGTGGACTGATGCAAATAATTTTTTTAGTCAGGGATCGTCTAAAATAATGGAGGGCCTTCTAAAATAATTTAGACACACAAAAATAATATAGGAGAACATACATCATAGAAATTATATCTGGCATTAAAAAGCACAGCTTTTTTTCAGCTTCCATAGAGGCTAGTTTTGATGAAATATATAAATAGCTTTTCATCATTTCTTAGGAGTTCTGCATTTGCCACCCTCCAGTTAGTACTTAGTTTTCTAAATGATTATTTAGCAAAAACTAATTAAGGAAAGTCATAGTAAATGTAATATGCAAATAAAGACTTACTTACTGCTGCTGCTAAGGTTTGGTCCACTGCTTTCTCCACTGAAACAAATCAACCAAAAAAAAATTGTACTCTGTGCTTTTGTGTTTTGTTCCCCCATCATTCCCAGTAGACAGGGACTTGAAGCACCCTGAACTGTTTTGCATTCTGCAGTACAATACATCCGAGATGGAAATAGGACCAGGATTCACAATCCCAAAAAATGTTCTCTCCAAAATCAGCTGATAGAGTTTCAGTGTGTTGACAATTCATACCAAATGCAGTCTCACAGCTCAGGAAATGTCCCATTTTCTTTACAAGAGGAGTTGAATTTCTAAAGCTCAGCATTGAATTTGTTTTTTTCAGGTTTCAGCTACAATAATGTGCAATTTGACAAAGAACCTTATTGGATGAGCATGGCTCGATAGCTGTCACTTGCCATTTTCATTCCTTAAAACTTTCGATGTAGGCAGTGATGCTCAACATTCTTCACTGTTTTTCCTTCCTTTCTGCTCCATTTTTCCAAAAGAGATGAAAGCTAAAACAGCAGCCAACTTTCTAAAGCAATAAAGAAACTGAACTTATTTATCATTATTTTTAAACTTCAGACTTGTTATTTTTTCACCTTATTATTCCAGTACTTCCAAAATTAATAATTAGGTCTGACCACTGTTACTCATTCACTGCTTAAAGCTAATACAGCTTAGGTTTTATATAGATGCAGACAATATAAATATATTTATATTATATTTTTAAATAGATGCAGACAATATAAATAACTCAAAAGAATATAGATTAAAGATAAAAATATATCTTACTACACTCTTCACTAAAAAAGAACTACTCCTTGCATGAAGCAATGGACGACTCATGTTTAAATGTGCTTATTAACATCAGACATGACAAATGTGGTCACCCAAAAAAACTAGGATATCTAAAGGAAGCCAACACTGGGGAAAACTGTCCCTGAGTAGAGGCAGAATACATTCATCATGAGGGGAATTTTAAAAAAGCCTTTAATGACAACTGCCATCTTCAGTGGTGATGCAGTGCTTTAAAACCATGTAGAATCAGTGTCTGATTGTAAGCAGCATTTTTTAATCCTTATCTAAGTGGAACTACTTTTCTCTAATAATGTAATCCCAGAAGCTTTGTGATAAGGAACAGGCAGCACTATTCCCAAGCACCACATGATGATACCAACTGACTTCAGTAAAAACTGAAGGAAAGGCAATGGGCCAGATCTTCTGCATGTATTAGAGCTGCTGATTGTTCTGCATACAGACAATAAGTAAATTTCCTTTAGCATTAACAAAGCTCATTTGGGGCAATATATTTCTCCAGATTTTTACTAAATATTGAAAACTGTTTCTTTTTTCATTGTTGCTGTTTTGGGTTTTTGGGCTTGTCTGTTTGTTTGTTTGAAATGAGTGTTCCTCAGTCATTTAAAAAATGGTTGGTACCTAATTCACGGAAGTCCGTGGGCTCCAGCATAAACAGACCCAGGTTGAAAAGTTACAATTGGCATAAATACAGATTCCTAGCACATGGTAATGACACATACATAGTTTTAAGCTTCACAATATAAATGTGCAATACAACTATTTCATTATGTGGTTTATTAGTCCTACTTTAATTGGATTTAACATACTCTGGTAAATACTTGACAAATAACATTGGAGCTTAGTTTCAAAGTACTAATGGGGATCTATTCTATAACTTAGGCTTTTAAGCATGTTCTGACATATAGTCTCCATCCTCCCCATCCCCAGAAAATATACTGAAGCATTATCAAGAGCATATTAATGTTCAAAATACTAACAAACTGTAGTAAGACAACTCAATAGGTGATTTATTTTATGTATCTGCAGAATTAAATATATACAAAGTAAAGTGACTTAAACTTTCTGGGAAGTTATTCAAGCCCTAGCTCACACATCTGCCTTTAAGGACTACAGTGACAGAAAAAACCATTCAAGCTGAACACTATAGTTTTTTTCCTTCTTCATACACAACACCAAAATGTAATTTTGGTTTTAGAACTTTTTTTTTTAGTTAAAGAAAAACAATAAGAAAGCATAAAATAGCTGTACATAAAACAAGTTAGGCATACAGCTGTGAAAAGGACAAACCAGTCCTGACAACAAAGAACCTGTTTTGTAAGCAATATAAAGTGAACAAAAGCTGTAACAGGCTGTCAGACTACAGCTATGATGAAATGTACAATCTTATTTTATCCTATGATCACAGACTCTGTCTCCCCTTGGGACTAGTGACTATTGTATGCACTAGATACTTGCCACTGGAGTATTTGAAAGATGCTTCCAGTTTCTTAAGCAGATGATTAGTCTGTATGAATTAAAAACAATCTAAAATTAATGTAAATAATTTTGACACTCAAGTACCTACTGCTAAGGTGTGGAAAATAATGTTGATTTATAATCATATACAAGCATTTCTGAAACGTCTCAGCCAATAACTGAAAACTTTAGATTTGTTTTTCATTTTGTGCTTTTTATGTTTTAATATTATTTCATTTTTACCCACACTGGGCAGGTTAGGTGTTACCTTTGGTTCTCCTGTTGCAATGCATGTTTGATGTGATTATATTCAAGACCAGTCTTGCTGTCAGTAACTTCATTTGACTTTTTTCTAATCTGGATGCTGCCATGCAAACTCAGTTTACTTTCACTTCAAAAAAAACCAAACCAAACCAAACCAAACAAAAAACAAAACAAAACAAACAAACAAAAAAAAAACAACAACAAAAAAAACACCAAAGAAAGTTTAAGCCATTCAATTGCTTATGTGTGCACATAAAATAGAAGGTAATTTTATGAATGAATTGATGAAGACATCATTCTCTGAATGGTTGTTAAGAAAAAGTACTCTTCATGTTTGGGGCTTTTTTCAAATAGATTTTTTATACCTTCCTCTTTTTACTTATATAGTGATAAGGGAAGGAATAACCAAGTACCTAAAATTGTTCTAAAATTGTTGAGCAACTTTGAGGTTATTTACACACTAGATGTTGTCTATCTGTTATTCCTGTAAATGCCCTAAGTTTTTTCAGAATTCTGTCACATGCTTCTGTGACATCCCTCCCTGAGGGGAACAGAGTACCTGGTAAATGCTCCTGATCCAGGAACAACAAAAGTCAGAGGGCCTGCAAACGAGCAGAAAGCTTTGTAAGTAAATTACACAATTGAAATGGAAATCGGTGTGTTAGTCCCTGACCAACTATATAAGCACAGGGCAGTGGGTTTGGGATAAAGAGAAAGGGTGAAAGGGAAGAGAGAAAGGAAAAGATTAATTAAAATGGGGAAGAGAAAAATAACGAGAGAAAAAGTGTCAAAAAAAGAGATCTTCAGTCCTGGTTCCAATGTTGATTCGGCTGATAGGATGTTAATGCTCATTTCAGGGTTGATTCAATTGCCTCAGTCCAGCTGATGGGATGTTCAGGGTCCTGGAGAGCAGTGCCCAGTCTTGGTTGGGGTACCTTTGTGTAGACAGGTTTTCCCCACCCTAAAGATAGGTTTCTCACTTTCTATGCAAATTAGTTACCATGCACAGTCCATTCTTTCAGACCTTTCTGGAAATGGATCAGAGGGCTTTGGGAGTCTTTGGTTGTCTTGATCCTTCCCTCCAGTCCCTGTTCACTTCTTGGCCTCATTCCTGTGCTTGCTCTCTATTGTGTGTGCTTAGCTCCAGGAACTGCAACAAGGATGTTTGTCCCAGAAAAGTGCTGCACTACCTCTGCATGGCCCTTTTCTCAAAACACAATTTGTTCTATCTCACAGTGTGTTAATACCAACAGTCCTTGGTTGCTACCAACAATTCTTGCCTTTTATTACCAACCTTGCCTGGCTCCACAGCCATCCAGTTATTGGTGTTTGGCACATACACACTTGCCCCGTGTCTTCTGAGTTTCTACAAGCGTATCGATTACACTGACACCAAAAATAACAAATGCAATTTGATACTGATGCATAAAAGTGTTTGCAGCACCTGTGATAAAAATCTAGAGACACTTAAAAGCAAAACCTGAAATTTCTCTTTTGGCATGGCAGGATTTAAAAGCTTTAGGCACAAAGTTGACAGAAATAAAATAACATGTCAGTACTGGGGGCTGCAAAATAAAACTAAATCCATTCTTTCTGCAACAAAGTTTTATTTCACTGAAACACAAACATGAATTGGATTCCACAATTAGTAACAGTCAGTGATGAGTCTATTATTCTTCCTAGGAAGCCTGCAATGAAATCTCAATTAACCTGAAATAGAAGAAGATTTTTTCACATAATGGATAGATTTCAAATTTAGCTAGATTCACCCTCTACAGCTTCAGCATTATGGAAATTTCTTCTTCTCTGTTATTTGCAAACAAATCATGTGAGCAGTTAAATGACTGCCACTGCAATCCCTGAATCAAACCAGTTTTCTCACAACTTTGCCAAAGGGGTACTTCAGGTCAGTGATGGTGTGCAGCAACCACTTTCACTGGCTTTCTTAGTCTGTAGTCATGACAGACAGAATTACTGCTTGCAGGTGTTACTCTAAGGCAGAGAAAAAGTAGTAAGAGTTTTACTTGAAGCACCATTCCAATCCTCCTGTTTAGTGCTGCTCTCAATTCCCATGTCCCCAGGGCAGTGCAGCGGGTACTGTCAGTTTTCCTAAGCCCCCTTGCCAAATGCAGTGAGATGAACAGAAATGGTGACTCTGTGAGCTTCATTCAACTGCAAATTTAGAGGCTACATATTTTCTCTTAGCAGCTCCAATACTTAAAACCTTTAGAGTTAGCATTGTGAAATGAGAAATTAAAGGGGACAGGGCAGAAAAATCAGAGATGCTCACAAACTTACAAACATTGTCACAAGTGGGATTAAAATGATTTCTCAAGCTAGCACCCATGTTTCACTTTTATTCAGATCTTCTTTGCCATCTGTGAAGAGCTTGATCTTGTTCTTGAATAACTTATTTCTTTGACATTTCCTGGAGTTTTTGGATTAGTTCGCAAATCACCCATTATAATGGGGCTTTGTCAGTCAATAGACTTGTGGTAACAATCCACAAATTTGTGGAAAGTACCCATCTCAGTTCTCATGCATAAAATGTTAAGGCAAGTCAGCAGTAGTCTTTATAAATCAGACAAGTCACATACAAACATATGTTTAATTATTCACTAAGAAAGTGATTGGAGAAAACTGAATGTCATGTGCTAAACCAGGCAGCCGATAAAAATGGCTTATACACCTCTTCCTTTTGTTCATCAAGAAATCAGTTGGTTTTCAAAACACCGAGTTAGAAACAATGTTTTTCTTGGCAAGGACAAACTTGTGCGTGCACTACACAATGTCTGTACTTATCTCAGTCTGTCCTTCAAATCTGTTATGTCATACTAAGATTACCAGTTTACTCCAGCTCATGATACTCCTACTCAGGTCAGAATTCTAAACATGTTACTCCACTAAAGACAAACAGTGATATTTTCTGACTTCAGGATGAAGATGTCAAGGTTGGTGGACCACGTCCTTGAGGGATTTAACAATTTCTTTAGGCAACCTGTGTTTTAACAGTTTAAGTAGTCAGCCCAGGAACAATAAAGATACCATGGAACAAATACTTTTACAGTTATTCCACAAATTGTACTAAGAGTTTTGCTTTTATTTAAATTTCTTCATTGTTCTTAGACATGCTCATTATGAAAACCACTGAATCAAGTGATTGTAATATATAAACATGCTCACAATGAGTAGTTTGACCTGTGCTACTTACAGCCCAAGCTATTGTTCAGAATTGCATTCTAAAATTCAGTTAGCTTTTACTTAAACCAAACAAGACTACAAAAGCTTTAGAAATTTATTTCACAATTACAAAGCAGAAAATACAAACATTTGAATAAAGTTTTTTAATTCTATTATTGAAGTCAAGCTGCCACAAAATACTTTAAAATTCTCAAAGGCTAAGACTTGGTCTGATATTACTTTGTCCTTGTGTTCTCTCTGATATTCCAAAATTTTAGTGAAAAACTCAAGATATAGACACTCAAACTATAAACTTCTCTGGATGCCCATCAGCACACAAAAGCTGTAGAAAGTTATTTTGTTATTTTTCTCCTTTGAAGATGTGAAACTACAATTTCACATAAGGTGGAAGTTCTAGAACAGAGCATCTGCTCCTTACAGTTTCATTTCACCCTGGTAAACAATTTATACCATGTTATAATATTAAATTATGACATAATTCCTCTGAGGTACACAGAAGCAGCCCCACACTACTAAATGTAAGTAGCACTGCCTTTTGAGGATAGCACAGAACAGAAAAGCCTGATGGAGCATTCTAAATGTCAAGAACCATTGACACAAATTCATGTTTTGCTCAATATTTTGGGAGAAAATGGTGTTTTACTCTAACAAAATATCAGCGATGAGAGGTAGTGAATCCCCTGGTTATTCCAGATAATATTGTTCTGTTGAAACTCTCTAGATAATTCAGTGTCTGTTTTCCCTGTACAAAAACAGGACTTAAGTCCACTCTTCCTTGAGAATTTGGTTATGGTCTCACATCATCATTTGTATGAAAGGTCTCACCTGAACTAAGATGCCAAATTTTGCCTTCTAAAGAATTAACTTCCAGACTTCCAGTCTCTACATGACTCCTGGTGAACTTAAGTCCAAGTATTATTACTATGTATTATAACCAAAGGTATTGAAAACTTCATGACCCCATACGAGATAAGCAGACAAATGTAATTTTTTTTTTTTTTTTTTTTTTTTTTTTTTTTTTTTTTTTTTTTTTTTTTTTTTTTTTTTTTTTTTATAATCACTAAAGTACTGACTGCAGTGGGGCTGAGTTACTGCACTGTAACTACTTCTTCCTCACCTGGATAAGTAACTTTGTGTGCACATAGTCAGCATCCCTCAGCAGTTACTGCATAAGAAATGTTTATGTCTCCAGTTTTAGCAGCTTCTCTTATATTCTCAGATACATCAGCTGTACCTGTAACTGGCCATTCACCACTGCCAATGTCAAAGGGAGTAACATTGCAAAATCTGTCGCTAATCAGTTTTGTGTAGTACAGACTCTTGTTTAATGCAGAACATTCTTAACAGCCATCTTTTATTCATTTACACAGAGCACATTCCTTCCAATTCATTTAAGTTCCAGTTACAGTGTAGAATACAGATATCATTGTTGTTACAAAGTTATCTAGAGTGAGCTTTAAACAATCCTCTTACTTGAGGCCATGGAAATGTGTCAACAGTAAGCAATTTTGACGATAATACCTGTTAATGTGTGTAAGAGGATCCTACAATCAGTCCTCAGCAGACCACAAGTCACACAGGGTTACAGTGTGAGTAAAACTGGAAAAGCCCAATAAGATATATCCTACATCATTCAGGTTTCCTTGAGTTAAGAGTCAGAAAGTGCCTGTAGTCCTCTTGTGTCGAAACACCAGACTGAAGAAGTCAGCAAACAGCCAAAAGAAAAAAAATCCAAATCTTGATCATATCAGCTTTTAATGAGGAAAATGTATGATTCTCTATACTGTGAAAAATAATTTCTAGTGCCTTTTCTTCATATGCTTCTCCTTTTTAAACCTTTAGTATTTTGGTGTCCTGACTCTAGCTTTCCTTTAGTTCAATAATGAATTATAATACATAATAAAACAAAGCTTAGACAAACCAAAAATAAGCTCCTGACAAAAGAGTAAAGAAAGAAATATAAATATTTAAAATAAAAGCCTAGGTAAACCTACTTAGCACACATTACAGAGGAACATCTATGTAACTTCCATTACAAAAAAAAAACAAAAAAGAAAAAAGAAAATCTGAGCTATGGATTGTCCAGAGCTGACAAACGTCAAATAATTTATTACTTAATAGATACCTATTTTATGTAGCTTTATATATTGTAATGATTGCAATGTTATAATATAATTGAGTTACAGCACCAAGAGGTTTGTATGCCTTCAAAAAAAACAACTCCATTTTAGTTTCACTAAATATAACATTATATTTACTTAAAGACATACAACCTGTTTGGTGCTATAACCCAATTTGCCAAAATTTAATTAGTGAGTTTAAACTGCTTAGTGCAAAAAAAAAAAAAACAACATTCTTATTAAGGAACAGTAGGTTATGTGAGCCTGGTGTTTTGATCTATTTTCTGACAACTATTTCTTCTTTAACACAACTACAGCATTTATTTAGAGAGGTACCATGATAACATCCCTATATTCCAAGTCTGGGATCAGTATTCTGCTTGAAAACCATCTTTTTTATTGACTGGTTTTTTTCCCTCTTCCCTGTTCAACCTGTCTGCTGCCAACTCTCTATTGGAAGTTCTCACACTTTTAACCTTTCTCAATTGTTCAAGTAAGACATCTAATGAAAGTATTCTGAGAAAAAAACCCAAAACACACCAAAACAAAACAAAAAAAACNTTCTGAGAAAAAAACCCCAAACACACCAAAACAAAAAAAAAAAAAAACCCAAACCAAACAAAAAAAAAAAAAAAACCAAAAAACAACAGCACAAAAAAAACTACAACAACAAAAAAGAAGCCCCCCAAAAAACAACCAACCAACCAACCAACAAACCCTAAATTTTTTAAAAACCCTAAGTCAACCCTAAGTTACAGGGGTTTTTTTAACCCTAATTTATAGTTTATGCAGGTGGCATGGTTAAATTTGATTGACTTTTTATGGAACAGAATAGGGGAAAGTTTCACACAGGAAAAAATGCAGGAACAGTAATCTTCAGTTGACGAGATACAGTGAGCAACTGGAGATCGAAATGAAAACACAGTAAAAGTCTGTCTGTAGCCTCTACCTCAGCAGAAAAAAAAAAGTCTGTGTGCTTAGTGACAGAAGATCAATACTGGTTTCCACAGTTTAACTTCACTTTAGTGTGGCTCAGCTATACACCAGTTAAGTTATAGACATGATTATGATTTTATCTCTGCATGCAAAACAGTAATTTGACAATGGTGACTGTTTTTCCATACCTATTTTTGATAGGGTGACTTCCTTGCCAGGAAGTCTTGCAGACCAAAGATGAAGCACATTTATGTTTGAAAAACCATACAGTGCTGCTGTTCTTATGATCTCTTATGCAATCAAGTCAATTTTTTTAGTCTTTATGAGCATAATATTAACACTACAATGAGGCTAAAAATCCATACAGAGAAAAAAACCCAAAACATTCAGGCTTGTTGTCATCTTATGCAATGTGCTTGTAAGAAAAGATGCCTCTGCAGTAAGCTGGTAACCCCCACCTTTAATGCAGGAAGGGAACAGAGATGCATCAAGGCTTAAAGGGATGATTAAGTTCCCTGGATTTTCTTTCTTTAGAAATTTTACTGTAAAATTGTTTCATATTCAAACTAGGGTCTCATATCTATGCATTTTTATAGATATTCTGAAACAAAATCAATTCAGAGTATGCATTTATCCCTTCAAAAAAAAGGAAGCCCTAATCAGATATTTTATTAATGGCTTCATCTAGATACAATATTTGAATCATTTATTTTCCTTAAAAAAATAAAATAAAATGCATCAGGTTATGTGATCAACAATTGACGGGACATTAAGCAAAGTTTTATCCCCTTAGAACTGCCTAATTTAAAAAATTAGGTCAACACTTAAAAAGATAAAATTACATGCTGAAACTTGACTAAAATTGCTGAAGCAAAATGTTTTTTCCAGACTAAAATGGAAAAAGAAAAAAATTCTGATTAAGACCAAGATGAGTGACAAGCTATTAAGATCCTCTTTGAAAGTGCCTCTTCCACAGAGCTCATCACCACCACAGCAAAAAGCTAGAGAGAGGCTTTGGCCATAGGATCATACCTGGGTCCATCAGTTTTCATGTAAGCAATATATCCTCACATTAATGGAAATTATATTTATTTTATAACATCACTTAACTTTTACTATACTGAGAACATCAGCAATCTTATTACTAAGTTGACTGAAATCCTGAAGCTATGTTGCCAGATTTTGTACAATAAAATTAATCTTATAAACTCTTCAAAAATAAAAACAATCTCTCAAATTTCCTGAGTTAGCTGCTGACGAAAAGTCATGATTACTTTGATGGTGAGGCTCTGGTGATACAGAGAGAAAAAAAATTATAGCCCATTACCTCTCACTGTTCAAACTCACTCTTCAAAAAAAAAAGAAAAATAAATATCAGAAGAATCAAAACAGACTTGGTGTTTTAGGAAACAGATACCTGCCTCATTACATGAGGTCCATGAAGCACTTATACACAACCTAATCTCTCAATATAAAATTTAATCAGTTTATAGAACTCTGAGCATATTCTCTCACCCAGAGTGTTAGTCATAAGTTGATAGAATAGGACATGTTTTCAAATGTATAAGAAAAAATTATTTTATGTGCTAAATACAATGATCAGTTTCTTAATATTCACATATTTTCAAAAAAACACCATTGTAAGTAAATACTACACAGTTGGGAAAAAGTTACTGTGTGCATATCTTATTGAGAGACAAAAATATCTTAGGCTGTGATTTTGAAAGCAATTCTAAAGGTGGAAGTTTCCATCTCAGCCACAGTCAGAGCTAGTGGGGGTGCTTGAGGGTTGAAGGAACCCTTTGATATCTCAAATAGACCCGTGAGCTCTGAACCAACTACTGACAGTGGCTTGTGCAGATTGGGGTCTGAGGCGTTCTGGCAGGGTGAAGAGACACATCCCGAGGATCACACAGGGCAGGCCAAGCAAATTCTTGGAAAAAGCATGTGGATGGACAGAGACCATTGCAAGGAAGGAAGGAAGGAAGGAAGGAAGGAAGGAAGGAAGGAAGGAAGGAAGGAAGGTTGGAAAAACTATATTTTGACTTTAACACTGAAAACCACTACAGGTAAATATTTACAGGATAGAATATTATTAAAACATTTTATTAAAAAGACTGCTCTTTGATTCAGACTTCTAGGACACATTTATATATAAATTAGAATATGCCACATCTTTATTTTTAAACAGAACCAGTGTGACAATTTTCAAGTGTCAAAGTCTTTATTTAGCTATCAACACATGAATTATATTTCACTTTAATTTTTCACTCCACACCATGTGACAGTAAGTTGAGAGAACAAAGTAGCTCACTTTGTTCTTACTCAACTCTACCCTTACACAATGTAGTAGAAAAACTAGTCAATAAAAACAACAAATAAAATAAATTATTGCAGTAATGATTCATAACTCTTACTGGCTACTAACACAAGAAAAATAACAGTAATGGTGTGTATGTAAAAATATAGTGATTAATTTTCAATTTCCAGTTTTATCTGCTAGAGAAAAAGTCTTCCAGGGTGAGTCTGTGTTGTGTAAAGCATCTGTAGATCTGAGTTCTGTGGCCTCAGTAAGATAACTAGAATGATAGTCAGGAAGTCATACAGAATAAAGTCCAGCAACAAAACTCCTGTGGATTTTCAAAATACTATTTCAAGAGTAATGATCAATGATTTCCATCATTTCTCAATTAGCATGCAATTATTCTGCAAAGTTCTTTTATACATAACATGGACAGTAGGGATGTTCATGAGAAATATTTCAGCCTGAATAAGTACAAAAAGCAAATGTCTTTGATTCTCTATTTCACCAAAAGTCTGAAAAGGCAGGTTACCATATTTTAAAATGTCTGTGTGCAAGTCCTTATTTGACACTTTTGTCTTCAGTTCTGTGACCAAGAACATAAATTATGGAAAGGAGTACAATAAAATGACATACTGAGCTTAGAAATGTTTGGATGATGTCTATGTCTTAGCAGCATACAGTGACTTGCCAACATACAATTAGAACTTTAAAAATAAAATTGCACAAAAACACATATGCTGTACGCAATTAAATTTTCTATTTTTATGCCACAGAGGCTGTGTTTTGTGGTCTCAGTTGAAAACTTAATTACAGCTTTTTCCTTACTCAAACACTGCCACCAAAGAGAGCTGTAAAGGCATACAGCAGTATTTGAAAAGAAGAGAAGGTAGGAAGGTCTTCAGAGACATTAAGGTCTGTAAGTAGGAGATAGGAATAACAACATTTAAGAAATGAGTTTAACTGCTCCCTCTATATGAGGGCACAGAGCCCTGTATTTTGCTGAGTTTTGACAGGAGCCATAGAGCAAGGTGCCCTGTGCTGTAGCAAGTGTTGTCAGAAATGACTGATATTGTCAACTTTATACAATATTCACTATTCAGCCATTTCCTTAAAATAAATTCTTCATGGTTTGGTTTACTTTGACACATGCTGTGACATGATGCTGCTGCTGCTTGCTATGGAAAAAAAAGAGCTGGAGAGAGAATAGCACAACTCCTCTGCTTAAAGCATCTGCTCTTCTATGTATGTAGTTCTTAGACCTAGTGGGAAAGTGGCAATGACAAGTTATACTACTTGAAACCTACTACCTCAGGAAAGTGAAAGGTCGTGAGTAGGCTTAAACTACTCTTCATATATAGACACAAGTCAAAGAGGGAAAATTTGATTAGTTTCCAATATTTAATTTTATAACTAAACAATCAATCTTATCCACCAAATTCTCTCTGGTATTGGCACTGTGTGATTAGAATGAATCTGAATTTCAAACTACGTTTTATTACAGTAAAATGTGTACCTGCACTTCTTCCATGATGAAAATTCAGATTTAACTAAACACCTACAAGATAAAATGAACACAGTCCAGTGGATAAGTAGATTAAAAATATTTTCTGAGGAAAAAGGAGTCTTTATACAAGGAGCAGAGAGGTATCTGGTCATTTTTTTGTTTTTCCCTCCCTCATTCTCTTGGTTAGACTGATGAAGTCATTGACCACTGCCCACTTTTTGCCGTGTCCCTGGCTAATCCAACAAAGAGGGTGAAGTGAAACATGCAACCAGTCAAAAGACATTTTCACATAAGAAGAGCTATGCTTGGTGGACTGACTGCATTTTCACAAAGCAAGCAAACTTCTAAAAAGTGCAATTTGCATCACTCAAGAAAACAAAAGGACATCATTAAGGTCTACAAATTTTATAATTTTTTTTTTAGGTGATAGTAAGGATGTTTCTTTAACAGGATTTTTGTTTATTGGTTTTCTTTTGTAGCCATAGTAGCCATTTCATAATTGTGTCTTGGGATTATCTGTGTTGATATTATATTATCATCTGTCTATTTCAGTTGTCTTGCAGATATGGAATATGGCAGTATTTTCAGTAGAATCAGATACTTCATCACATGCTAAAAAGCTTTTCCAGATAACTAGATACCAGAGGCCATTACAAATTGATCAGCACATGAAAAAGCCCAGGAGTCCCTTGAGAGGACTACAGTTAATTAAGTATAAAACTCCCAACATTTCCCAAGCATCTTATTTATTCATGTGTACTTCATGTCACAGGTTACATTTGCTCTAAATGGGTTAAATATTAGCTGAGTTACATACAAAGGTCCTTACAGGCCTGGACCTGCTCCATACAAAATCACTCTAAGGAATATCTGAAAAAATCATTGCTCAATACCATCAACTCCTGGTATTTGTTTGCTAAATAAAAATATTCTGAACTTTGTAAAAAGTCATCTCTACCTCTCAGTTATTTGTTAATGAGCTATTCTAACAGCTGTTACATACTTCTTTCATTAATTTGATTTTTTTTAAGATCTTTTGGTTAATCTGTAGCTGTAAAAATGCACATTGTTTATATAAAATAAACAAGCAGGCCTCACTCCTCCATAAAACCCTCCAAACCAAAATCCAAAATGAAAAAAATTATAGGTAAACACAAAGCAGCAAAACTAGGCAACAGCGAATACACAGATGATAAGCTGTACCTGTTTTGTATTCTATCTCATGGATTTTTGAAGTAATGTTCCATGTGCAAGAGTATTTTCTGCCTTTCCTCAGTGGAAAAAAAAATCATACTCTTAGCAATACCTGTGCAGCTGTGAAAGAATGCCTCCTAATACTTAGGAACAAACTACATTTCTATAGATATGAATGCATTACTTTTAAGAGAGTCACTGAATTACTAGGCTTAGTTTGTTCTCTCTGGCAAGGACAACATATATTGAATCTTACATGTGTTTTGACATACTTTTTTAGTTGGTGGTATCTGGTGTAGTAGTACATAAAGCATGAATTAATGATTCACACAGCTCTGATATCTCTGAGAATCATGTTGAAATATACTATTAACTCCTCAGTGTGAAGTGAAGCTCATATTGCAAGCACAAGGGTGACAACATCTGTGTGTGCTGAAGGTATATCTTCTATTTTGTGGAGGAAACAGGGTACTCAATATTCTCTGGATTGTCATCCATGCTAAAAGGTTTAGGATTTTAAGACCCTAATTTACCATCATTAATAGTTGATTCCAAAGGCATGTTTATTAAAAAAAAAAAAAAAAAAAAGAAAGGCAAAATATCTATACAGGAGGTAGAACTTCTTTGTAAACTGAAATTTGCTTCATCATAAATATATACACAAAACCCCTTAAATTATATATCTACAGAACTGCAGAAAGACTATTTATGCAATAAACCCTCAAAGAGATAAAAAGGCAAAGTTAACACAATAGAATAATATGAATGAATCCTCCTGGTAGTGACAAATCACAAGGTGTAATGTATATATATTGCACTACCACTGTACCCTTCTGTAGCTGTGTCTATTTCTACAGTTTATTAAAAAAAGCATATTTTCCTTTTTTTTTTTTTTTGCATGCAGCAACTATTCCCAGCTACCATTGGACTTGATCATGGAAGTGAAACAGATGGCAACATTCTACTCCTGAACCCAGGATCACATGGTCTTTAAGTTGGCTTTTAAAAGAGTCAGACTAGAGAAGTCTCCCACTGTGCTGACATAGGCAGGCAGGAGGTTCCAGAAGTCTGAAGAAGTTACCAAGACTAAGGCCTCAGAAACCTCTGACCAGCCCAGCAGTGTGTTACCAGCAGAATTTTAACTTCATAAGGAGTTCTACGGTTTAAGCATTTGTTTCACTCAGAATCAAAATGAAATATCACACATTCTTGATACTTTTTTAATAGCTTATACAAACCACAGTAATAGAAAATGAGGCAGAACAAGGCATCTGGAGATTGTTCTATCACCATACTGATAGACAAATATCAATTATACCAACAGCATTTGTGACACATGTGTCTCACTTGTTCTTAGATGTCTCCATTAGCAGGACATTGCAATGTCTCTGAGCTCTCTATTTCAGTTCAATACATGCTTTGGTAATACTAAAATAATTTGTATTTCCAAATTGAACTATAGATATAATTTGGAAGAAGGAAATGGATGTTATGCCTTGAGAAAGGTTGAAACATTTGACTTTTTTTCCTAAAGAAACCATGAAAAGTTGACAGAATGAAGCTTTCTAAATAGAAAAATAAATCTGGAATTTTAAAGTTAATTTTGAATTCTACTCTGTAAAGATCTCCTACTAAGGATTGTACCATTTTAATTTTCACTTAATTACAAATACAGACTCAAGAATTTGTATTTAAGCATTAGGAGATGAAAGAATTATTCATAATAAAAAAAAATCCTCTATAATTTTTATCTGATCTATTCTAGAATGGAGAATTATTTTTCTCCCCTGGAAGTTTAATTTCTTTCCACTGATTGTATCTGAGAAACTAGTTCTGATCCCTGTCCTATAAGAATTTAAATTTTGCAGAGGCAAACTCGACTCAAGTCACCACTATTATTGCTGGACATTAGTTCATGGAGTACCAACTCTACTATTTTTCAGGAACAACATCAGTGTCTCACATGAACTCACTGACTGAACTAGTATTGCTGCACATCACACCTGGGTATTTTGCCACCAACCTCAATGTGCCTCTTGCTGTGTGAAGTCCTTTCGAGCAGTAACTCCCCTGCCAGCTTGAGAAGTATTACAGAATAAAGAGTTCTCAGTGTCACAGCAGGTGAGGCAACTAACAGAGACTTCAGTCCTTAGTCTCTAGTTCTTACTGAATTTTAAAGGAGTTCTTTTTTCAAACCTTTCTTTATAAAGTTATAAAAGTTAAAAGTTTCCTATATATAAGTACATATCCACGAACCAAAAAATATATGGTGTATGGAAAATCAATTGTAACATGTTTTTTTCCTCTCTGTTTGAAGTCCATAAGGTGCTAGTTCGGTCTCCAATTAAATGAACAAGTAAAAGGTTGCATGGCTTTTGAATGCATTGTGTTCTTAAAAGTATATGCCTTTTTTTTTTTTCACATGCAACCTTTCTGAGAACTCTGGAGTCCCATAATTCTCTTTCCATGTGTGATTAAACAGGATTTTGTGGGACTTTGGCTGTATTTTCCACGAAAGTTCTGCACTGCAAAATGACTTTTCCTCCCTGTTTATTCTTCATTAAGTGGTCTCAAGAGGGTTTTCCTGGCATTTCCCAGCTGTGTCAGGTATACTTTGCTTAAGGATTCTGTGCTTCTAGTTTAAACTGGCAGAATGGGACTGATAATACTAAATTATTCAGTGCTTCTGCTACTGATGAGCAATGATTGGTGTCAGGTATCTACCAGCATTAAACCTTGTGGCCTGGTGCTGTATTTTTCATGTGTCCAGGACACCAGTGGCAGACACCTGTAAAAAGTGGCTCTAACACACTACAGATCACCAGGACCCCACTGATTTCACCAGAGCTTACAAGTGCTTTTTAGGTAGCTTCTCCTTTCTTGCCTACTGAATTTTTTTTTTTTTCCCAGAGTTCTGCTGTGTGGATTTTTTTTCTCAGTCCTAGTGTCTCCTGTTCTGTCAAACATAGTGTCTCCTGTTCTGTCAAACAAACCAGGTTTTAGAACCTGGTTAAAGAATATGCCCAGAAGAATCTTACTTGGAAAGACTGTAATCTGCTGAGAATAAAAATATTATTTCTCAGAAAACACCAAAACTTGGCATCATACAGTCACTGTTCTTTTGCAATTAAAAACAAGTGGGGCTTGGGAGGAGGATAGAATTTTGATTTTTGGAAAACCTGTTTGTTTTGAAAGACAGAGCAGAAAATTAAAGCTGGGAAAAATTTATAGCAAAGCGAAAAAAATGAAATTACACTAAACAAAATCAGGGGTAAACATTTTAAATTATTTTGATTGTAAACACTATAGAACAAACATAATTCTCTGCAATTTGCAGTTTCCTTGGTTTGAAATATGATGAGATCTTCCAGCAGCTATAGTTAGAATGAAAAGCAACAGATAAATCATCAAAAGACAAATGGTAAATAGTATGTAAATGAATTTCTGAAATGTTTTTTTCAACTTAGCAGATATATCAATTATAGCCCAATTGTTACAATCGCTAAATAATACTAAAAATATTACACATAACTGAACCAAATCTTAAAAAATTTTTGAAGTGTTATTAAAATATTTCATTTGCATATCTCTTTTGGGAAGGAATGCATAAAAAGAGTGCAAATAGTCTAAAATTTTGTATTACTTTCTCTCACTGGTACACAATTCTATCCACAATTTTACTTATTTCATTCAGACAATTTAATAACTAATGTAGTAAGAAAAATCATAGAAATTAATGAGAAAGAAAATATAAGGGACTCACACAGACCTTTCCCATGTCTGTACATGTTTGCCACAATACAGTTCCTTGTAGTTTACCTATTCCAGTTTACATGATTCTCTGTTTTACCAGTTCAATAAAATTAATTATCCCTTTCCTTTCTCTTTCTGCATTCTTTTTACACATTCTCCTCATTACAGTTTGTCAAATTTTCAAGTAGAGATACATAAAGAGAAAAAAAAAAAAAAAAACATGGACGGGGTACAAAGGCGTAAAAATCATATTTGAACAGGTGCACGACACAGAGGTTTTCCAGACAGCTGGTTGGACTCAATTGCACTCCAAGTCTATTAAGCCCTGATGCCTCCTGATTTAATGGGAATACATTATAAATACCAACACATTTTTGTCTGCCTCTGCATCAGTGTGTCTATTCTTCTGTCTTGGATCTGTCATTTTCTGACTAGGATGAAAATTTCTTTTAATGCTCTTTAACTAAGTCTGAGATTCTCTTGAAGTAATCTGCTTTCTCTTTAGCACAAAAATAATCTAGCCAGAGATTAATGCAATGGACAGTTAATTTTCTTACAATAGCTCTGGACAGGAATTTTTGTAACTGAGGGCATACCTTAACTAAACAAGAGCACATAAACATGTGCATAAAAATATCTTAAGGGTGCTAAGAGGATGGGGTCAGACTCTCCTTAGTGGTGACTGGCAACAGAATAAGAGGAACAGGAAGAAATTGAAACACTGAAACTTCCATCTGAATATGACGAAAGTCATCTTTATTTTTAGGATGACATAGCACTGGAACAGACTGACTGAAAAGGTTGTGGAATCTCCTTCTCTGAAGATACTCAAAACCCAGCTGGATACAATCATGTACAATTTGCTTGAGGTAGACCTGCTTTACTATGGGGTTTGGACTGAAGTATCTCCACAGGTTCCTTTCAACTCCAAACACTCTGGAATTTTGTGTGATCTGATAATGGCACTGAAAACTTGCAAAAAGTGGAAATTTTTAAAAAGACATTTATTCTTTTGATAAGGGACAATATAGAGGAGATAACTTATTAGGAATAGATGTGTATAACCCCACAGCTAATTACCATGTTATCTGGGGGCCTCAAATTAGTGGTTTCCCATATGGAGATAGGAAACAAAGGGATCAGGTAGACTAACATACCTGAGCTCACATACACCAAAACCACTTATTCCTCAGAGATTGCTTTTTAGTCTTGTTTATGTACTACTGAATTATTTAATTATCCACTAATCTCAATTACTTTGTCTCCATAACAATTCTCAGAGAATGTGATTGAAAAATAATACCTTATTATAGAGGGTGAAAGATCAAATCCATCCATTTATACAGAAAATGACACTTACAATTTCTATAGATCCTTTTGCCTTAGATAATACTCCTGAGATGGATAGTTATGTACTACTATTTCCATAGCTTGGTTGAGTGGTTCTCAACATTTTGACAACACATCAACACTATTTCCCCTAGGTATGATGTGTCTATGCTAAGCTCCTCTTACACCACTTGCAGAAACAAGTCTGCAGGTGTTCATTTACGTCTGCTAAAACCTGTAAGCCAGATCACTTTACTAAATAAAATTATTTTCAACACACCTCATTAAAACGTTTATATTTTATTTTTGGAATAGCAAAACATTTCCCCAAAATTTCTGTACACTATGTCCAAAATTTCCTCCATTTCATTGCAATTCAAATCACTGCATAGTCTGCTGCATACTTCAGTTTTATTGCAATTCAGTAACTTTTCAATTCAGTATTAAAAAAAAAAAAAAGCAATTTGGCAACAGAAATGATATTTCAGGTGTATTCTGGTTGAAGTTTTATGTTTTACAGAATTAGATACTGGTATGATGAATTTGTGTACATACATACCTCATACTGGATCATTCTATCTTTGCTTACATTAACAGATGGTTTTCTATCTTTGCAGTTATCTGCTACCCTGCATAGCATACATAAGATGATAATAATTATTATTGAAATTTTACCTAAGTTAGAATGTAGTCTTAACAGAAAATCGCAAAACTGGAAACTAACAGTTTCTAGCAACTTTTGAAAAAAAGAAAAAAAAAAAAAAGGAGTTGTTGCAGTCTCTGCAAAATCTTGTGATGCCTGAAGAGTCAATGGACTTCATGTGTCTTGGCTGTGAGTTTGGGAGTGCAGCAGATATGTAAAGATCATTCAGGTAAGAACTGAGCTGCTGAAGCTAAAACGAATAGATTGTAACAAAAAAAACCCAAAAAAAA
>VZRH01005194.1:718402-760195 GCA_013397555.1 Urocynchramus pylzowi
AAAAAAAAAAAAAAAAAAAAAAAAAGTATTTTAATTTGAAAAGAAAATTCAATAAAACTGATTTATATGAAACTCTGTACAACTTTTGTACTAATTTAAAAAAGAGCAACTCAGATTACCAGCTAGTTATAGGCAAAATGTCTCTGGTTCTTTTAGTGGCTTGAAGCAAAAGACAGATACCAACTCTGAGCAATGAAGCTTGACCACAAAGAAAATGTAAATCTTGTAAGAGGAGAAATTTTCCTTGCACCAAGGACAGAGATTAGAAAAAACCCCAAGAAGTAATATGACCATGTATTCTCAAACAGAGCTCAATTCTTGGGGCCCCTTTAGCATCCTGACAATGTCCAATTCTGCTCTAATCCCCATCTGGAAGGATGAAGTTAATTGCATTAGGGACTGACCATTTGATTTGTATTTTCACTACATGTGATTCCTCACCCTATCACCCTCAAGCTGAACAATCCTGTCATTCCTCATCCTAACTTACACTCACAGGAAAGATGGTAGTAGCATAATATTGCATTATGTGTGGCTTGCTCCCATAGAAAGCGTACATATCCATTTATACTTTTACTATTGCCTAGGGTTAACACTGAGAAAATGTATTAATACTTTTTTATCCTATTACTTTTTTTAAGCTTTTGAAAGAAAAATAATAATGTTAGTATATCACAGAAAACTTGTACTAAGAAAAATTTAACACACATATACTAGAAAATGAGAAAACTAATGCACAAAGGCTGTTATCCAAGTTTCAGCTATATATCACCAGAAAGCTGAAATGGGGAAGGATCTGAAACAGAGAATTTAAAATATAGAAAAGCTACAAGCTGTGGATAGTAAATTCAGGAACATAAAGATTTTCTGTCATCAGCCAAGAGAGATGAGATAAATCAGTTGAGCTCAATCTTTTATTAAACAAATGATTTATCCTTTGACATATGATCTGTGCTTTCATTTCACTTTTTCATACTCATTCAGGGGGTTGTTTTTAATATTATTGAAATAAAGTAATTGTGAAAAATAAAAAAAAAAATTCTTTGACTCTGTAAAACCCTCAAATCCTGAGCCATAAATAATCTTCCTTCCTAAACCAGACCCCTTCCTCCGTAGCACAGCCAGAGATTCAATAACACAATGGACTGAAAGTCAGGAACTTAATGAAGAAAATGTACCATGAACAATTTTGAGTTATAAACAGGAATAGGATACAGTGAGAGGAATACTGATAGAAAATAGAAGTTACCAAGTGTGCAAAATGTTTCCACTTCAAAAGAAATCACACAACAAGGTCTACTTTGGACTCCTACCAAATTATGTGTTGTTAAAAGAACTACCAAGACCTGTATGTCATAATTGTTTAGCTAGATTTTTTTTTTTTTTAAAACTTAACCAAAAAAAATTTAAGCTTTTTAAAAAACGGTAGATGAGATTTTGGATTTTCAATATATCTTTCCCTTCTCATGTTAATTTTCTTCTTGCCAATATTTTTTTAAGTCTGACATAAAATTCTTCATATTATCATCAAAATATTTCATGAAGTAACTGGTGAGAAAAAGGTGAACTGAAGAATTAAAGCAACTATTTTTTTCAGATAATATAAATATCTTCATCCTGACAAAGCTTCAAACTCAATTTAGAAAGTGAAATCTCTTTTAGGACCTTAGGAAATCATGGTTAAGACCACACCTTTGATTTCCATAATCCTGTGAGTCATATGAAACTTACTGATTCTTTTTTTCCTTTCATGGCTGATGGATGAGACAACACAGAATCCCAAAATAGAAGGAAAGTCATGGCACTGCACACATAGCTCCCTTAGATTCGTTCAGCATGTTCAGAATGCCTTGCTTCAGGACAACCCTCTCTAGTGATATTATTCAAACTACCATACTAATAACAATTTGACCTACTGTACAAGAAGTACAAAAGGCAAAATTCTTGTGAAATAAATCAAGAGATGAGACTCACTTGACTTACTATATAAAACTTTAAGAATATTATCCCCAAATAGTTTAATATTTTAATAGCCTAAGATTTCATCAAGGAAATGCATACAATTATCAACTCAGCTCTTAAAATATTTTCTCTTCTTTATATCTGACAGTCATATGAAAAGACCTTAATATCTTGGAGTCAGCAGAAACCTATTAATTTGTAGAAAAGTGAAAAGCATCTCACCTCCTGTTTAAAAGTGCTCCAGAAACTAATGACAGAGAAGTCCATTTTGGATATCTTATTAAACATTTCTTTGGGGTTTTGTTATTATCATCCTCTTTTAAATATGTATCTCCTGTAGTAGAGACAATTAAAGAGTTTCTTCACTCTAAGTATAATTTGAATGAATGTTTCACCCCATAGAATGACAAAGGCATAACTTAACTAAAGAGAGAATTGTTGCCTACATCTTCAGCAAAAGATCTGTTCTCTGATATATTGCTTTTATTTTTGCCATTTTACTGATATACAGAGTTTAATGCCAAAATCAGAGTGATCAAAACATGGTGTAAAAATCAAATACTGTTCTAAGAATAAAAGGCAGTGTAATATATTTCACCTTCCAACCTACAGAATACTAAGACAAGAACAACAAAATTTATGAAAATGTTGGAAGCAACCGAATGAGAAGGGTTTTTCTAGCCTCCTGCATGTGACAACAGAGCTGCTTCTCCTGGCATTAGACCTACTACATCTGTATAAAAGCTATATCTTTAATCCCAGCAGTTTCTCGAAAGGTAGCTTGGTTTTCATACTTTAAGAGGGACCACAGAAGAAGATACTGAATTTTAAAATCAAACAGGCATATGTTTAATTAGATTTTAGTAAAGTTGATTTTAAATACAAGTTTATGGAATGCTAGACATGGAATTATATTAAGTATTGGAGAGAAAGAGTTACATTCTGCATGTGCATTTGAAAAAGTTGCCTGGTCAAGTATAACAGAAACTTCAGTAAAACCTTTTTCTACAGCCATATCCAATTTCCAGAGCCTAATGTATTCACCTGTACAACCATTTCTGGGAAATGGTGCTACAGCTGACAAGCCACACAATATGAACCAAACTGAGCTCTTAGTTAAAAGCCCTCAGTCAAAAGCCATAGTAATTTTATCAGATTATAAATAAGTATATGAATTAAAGAATGGAAGTAAAGTCATCCTTAATTTCCTTGTGACAATTTTACTACTATTCTACTTATGAAATGGAATAGGATTTATAAAGTTATGACTCTATGCAAAGTTTAAAGATATTTACTCTTACAGTGAAGATAATGTTTCTTGACAATAGTAAACGTGAATTAGGATGAACATACAACAAACACTTTTAAATTTTCCTGAACTACAAAATGTTATGGTTTTCCAAACAAACCCATCATCTAGAGAAAACTCAAGGGCAAATAAGGCAAATGTAGTTAGAGCTTAAATTTAATTATTTCTGCTTTCAAATTTCTTAATAAGCTTAAGGGTTTTTTTTTGAAATTTGAAAAAAAAAAAGTTTTCTACCATTTTGACTAACATCCTAATATTTAACTCAAACAGTCAATAGAATCCATGTGAATTAAGAGTGATGCCAAATGGTTTTTGCCTTTTTCCTTTTATATATTCTCTCTATTCTTTACGCATATATTCGTAGACTAGTATTGTATTATTAGCTAGTTCCAGTACTCTTCCCTATCTTTTCCCTAGGCAGAAAGACAAAAAAAATTCCAGAGCTCCAAGCCCCAGGGTGTACAAGGTATCCTGTCATGGTACTTCCTGGGAACCAAGGCCAAAAAACAGCTATTCAAGCAACATTTTCATAAACAAAGTTTAATTTCCATCTGAGGAGGGACAAGTTAGAGACAGTTAAACCAGGGGAAATTGCATCACCATTTGTGCTCCTAATTGGTGATGTTTGTCAATTATGCTAAGTTTCTAAACTTATAATACTGTATTCACCCTGTGGGGTGGTGGGCATTTTGTGGACCTTTTCCATATCTACCCCTGGGGGCCTACAATAAAGACCAGCCTTTATATTACCTCCTATACTAACATTATCCTGAAAGTGGGTTGTTTTATTTCTAGGTTCTTTAAGGCATCAAGAGAACTTTGCTGAACCACATGGTGAAATTATAACTATACAAATTCAAGAATCAGAGAGATTACAAATCGCTGTTTTCTATGTCCTTCAGCTTCTTGCCTATGAATTTGGTCTGTGAGCCACTTTTTATACCAAATACTATCAGCAACATTATATCAATAAGATTTCAGGACATACAGTATAAATATTTTCAAACTTCAATGATATATCATTGCATTGATATTCATTAGCTTAGCTCACTGATAATTGAAGACACTTAAAAATAAATGCAAATGCATTTAACTTCATAACTTATTAATGCGCTTCTAGCCAGGATGCCTCAGAGTAACTCCATCTCTTTCACTTACTACAGACCCATACTGTGGTTAATATCATTTTGAATACTAAAACACAGCATTGATATAAAAGAAATTTCTTATTTCTGTAAGGTTAAATCCAGAAATATAAGACACTCTTTTAAGGATTCTTTGGTTTTACCACTTCTTTTAATTCACAGTATTTCATTTAAAAACAAAACAAAACAAAACAAAAACCAAACCAAACCTAACCAAAACAAAACAAGCTTTGGTTTGGAAGTGACAAGAAAGATCATCTACTTCCAATGCTTCTTCCATGAGCAGGGGCATGCTTCACTAGACAAGCTTACTTAGAGTCTCATCCAACCTGGCCTTGAACACTACCAGAGATGGACCCTCCACAACTGCTCTGGGCAACCTGTTCCAGTACCTCATCACGCTCACAATAAAGAATTTCTTGCAAATATCTAGTATAAATTTACCTTTCATTTTGATGCTTTATGCCCTTGCTGTGTCACTATACGCCCTTGAAAAAAGTCACTCTCCATCCTTCTTGAAGGCTCCCTTTATGTATTGGAAGGCTGCAATGAGGTCTTCCTGAAGGTTTCTCACCTCCAGGCTGAAAAGAACCAATTGTCTCAGACATTCCTCATAGGAGGGGTGTTCCATTCCTTTAATCATCTGTGTGCACAGATCATTGTCCCTAACTGCGTTAGGGACTCGAAGTCTTGAGGGGGGGGTCTCACCAGAGCAGAGGGAGAGAAGCCCTCCCTCATCCTGCTGGACAAGCTTCTTTGGATGCAGCCCAGGAAAGAACTGTTTTTTTGGGTTGCAAGTGTACATTGGTGGATCATGTCCAGCCCCTCATCCACTAGTACCAGCAAATCTTTCTCATCAGGGCTGCTTTTTGTATGTTTATCCCTCAGCCTGACACTGGGGGTTGTCTCCACCCACATGGAGGACCTGCTCTTGATCTTGTTATACCTCATAAGATTCCCATGGGTCCATTTCTTGAGTTTATCCAGATCCCTCTGGATGATATGCTGTCCTTCAGACATGTCAACTGCACTACTCAGCTTGGGGTCATCTGCAAATTTGCTGAGNTAAAATATTAAACTATTGACTGTATGCATGAAGACTTGGGCCCACTTGATATTGTTTTAGTTTTACCTTATTAGGTGTTTTTTTTTCTATTCTTTTGTTGGACTTTTAAATTTCGTTTTTAAATCTCCAGGTTTCAATTTCAATATTTAATTTCTAGTTTAACATTTGATTTTGTTTTTTTTTTTTTTCAAGAAACAGTAAAGCGATCTTAGATGGAAACTGTCATCTTAATCCTTTGATATAAGGTGCTCATTATGATGTGGAAATACATAATAAATGTGATTTAGAATTTAAATACCCTTTGCTTCAAACAAACAATTGGAGCTGGAAAAAGTATAAGAACAATACACACTGAAGTGCAGTACTAAGAGCGAAGGCAGAAAACATCAATTCATCAGGCTGAAGTTAGCAAACCTGTTAAAACAACAAAATTACACAATAAAGTATCTACAATGAAAAGAAAACCTATCAACATCCCATCAAAACATGGATTTGCTTTATGTTTACCATATTCCTTTATATTATCTCCAATGCATTAACTGAAAATGTTTGCAGAAGCCATGCATAAAATAAATTCAGTGTGCATACTTTTTACAAAATAGTATCATATGTCTGTCCATCTCACATTCCAAGTAGATTTTGCCTGCAATCACTACTAACTGCTTTTTCTTATATTATAAGATCAGGTTAATTGTATATTATGTGTATGCATGTGCATAACTGTATAAATGTGTGTATTATCATCTGTTCAGCATTTCTGGTTTGAACCGATTCTTGAAACAACTAGGATTTTTTTCAAGACAAACCTGTGTATGTAAAAACTCTTGCATGTGCTTTGACACCTGTATTTAAAACATCATGGTATTGTACTAATTTTTTTTATAAACCCAAGGCTACATAAATATTAGCTGATGTATTCTATCAATATCTACACTATCACACATGATTTTGTGACATTTTCATTGTCAGATACATTAATCTGTAACTGCACTAAAGGTCACACTACAGTGTGCATGCTATGCTGGAACTTACCTGTTGATAGTAGACCAAAATTTATCAAAGCAGGTGAAAATTTACAGTCTTATTTTTTGTATGAACTAGCAATAATTTGCAATACAGTAACTGATTTAACAGCATTCACATTGAAACATACCTGTACAATGCCTATAGTGTAGTGTTAGCCTCTTCCTCTGTGGTAGCTGTTGAAAATATTATTTGAGATTTGATCTCAAGATCACTTTCTGACTCATTTTTCTTGATAAATTGTAGAACCAGATTAGCAGGTCATATTTTAAGCCAGTATTCCCTGTCCAACGCTGTATTACCTTCATCTGGAAGATTTTATGCAAAATTGGTTCACCAATACAACAGGGTTTTTGCATATACTATTGAGAGGGTTTTATGTAAGATTATTATTATTTCAAAAGAAGAACTCAGAAACAGGGCAGTTCATTTTTACAGTGACACTCATATACATATACCAGAATGAAATTCAAAAGAATGTCAGGGACACCTGTTCCAATATGACCCTCTGTGGCACAACAGTAGCGGTGGAGGGAGGGGGATGTGTAGGACTTTTTCTGACCCCTACAACAAAAGCACAGAAGACTGACAAGTTCACTGAGAAACCCCTGTAAGGAGACATTCTCTGTTCTCAATGTAGCACTGATAAAGTGTTGTTACAGCCTTGCACAGTACATTCAAACTTCAGTGGGAAATGATTGCTTGTTTTAATACTGGCAAAGGATTAGTTTTTGCCTCGTTGTTTTTCCTTATGAACAATCATTTTTTGGGGCTAATATAATTTTTGCAAGAGTTTGTCTTTGCTTTATTTCAAGCACTCCTAAAGTTCTGGAATGCTTTTCTTTTCTACTAATAATAAAATAAGTGAAATTGTATACATTACAGAGCAAAATTTGGTTATTTCAAATCTTTTATTGAAGATCAATGAATCTGCGGCTATGCATATTTAAGGAGCTTGGTCAACAATAATAGACAGCTTTAGGCCCCAAGACAATATATTCCAGGATGCTCTATAGTGAATGAGGGCAGATATGGAGATTCATAAATTTATTTCAATTGAAAAATGGTAAGATTATTTTATCCATTAATCTGACCGGCTTCTAAAAGAAACAGGTTGGAATGAGACCAACTACATTCCTCAGCTGAACAAGGAAAACTTGTTTTCTTGGCATCTCACTGAACAGCTCAGACTTCAGTTCATTTCATGTTTGCAGACTCATTTCCAATACATTTCTAGACAATATATTTCTGTTCTCACTCTTATTTAAGAACATGCTTAGCTGGGCTTCTCTCCCCCACTGACTAGTCCCTGGGGGAAAAAAATTGGTCATATACCTTACTCTACCTAGCCTTGACTGGGTAGGACACCTTTTCCCTTCTATTAAATAGAGAATAAAAAAACAAAGACAATAAAAATTACTATTATGATAATACAAACTTTTAGCACAGGAAAAAAATACTGACATTAAAATTAATTTGCAATTGAAAATATCATCTTGCTGAATCTAGAACTTAGGTTAGCCAAAACCAAAATCTTTGAAACATAATTCCTTATGACCTCAGGTTAAAAGTCTTACTGAACAGCAGGCAGGAGAATTTTGCTCAACTGCAGATACCTAAATTGCTCAGAAATCTACTGAGAGCGAGCAAAAGCACATTTCTCCTCTTGAAGAGGGAAACCTTTGCAATTGCAAGGTATTATTTCCTAGCACAACATATTTAAGGAACTCAATAGAATCTGAGGAAGAGACAAAGAGAGGCAAAAGACCTTGCACTGCACCACAAAGATCATTAAAGGAACCAATTACATAAATGAACCCAAGAATTAATCTTGTTTTTCCATTTCCATTCTGACCTGTGTGCTACATTCACTAGGGAATAATAGCATGAACCCTCCTTCTAACAAGAAGACACCTGAAGATGACCAAAATTAAAGCACTCTTCATTACTTTCTTTTCATTATATTTATGGGTGTCATCTAAAAGCATTTGGAATAGGAGGTGAAAAATTATTCTCTTTTACTGTCAATATTTCCAAGGGTTACATGCTGATTTATTTTTTGCAAGATTGTCTCTAGAGATAAACATTAGAAGCTCATCCCTCTCAAGAGCACAATACCATGAAAATTTCAGGAAGACCTTTTGCAGTTTGTTTTTTTTTTTTTCAGAAGAAGAAAACATTTTGATCCTATTTTAACAGTATTTCATTGCACTGTAAAGCTCTGTCAGTCAGTTATAATGGAAACTATTAGGATGCCAAATGGAGGATTATCTTGTCCTGACTATGATCTCTGCAAGCATCATAAGTAAAGGAGACTTGTAAAACCAAGGATACTGCTTTCTTTCAAGGACCCCAACATCATTTAGAAAGGAAAATAAAATAAAACAAACAAAAAAAGATTTTACATCTAGGTCTTCACTGATCTAAGTTTTCTATTACAAATGAAATTTTATGTTGTGTAACACAGCATTTTACAAGCTTTATATGAACAACCCAATTATTTACAAAAGCAAGAGAGCACAGGAAGCCTGCATTTTTTAAGCTAATGCATTTAGTTCATTGTAATCTGAAAGCATCTGGAGGGAGCACTTTTGCATTATAGGAAATTTATTCTAGATTTGTTGGGATTGCAAAAAGCTTTGTGCTGTTTATAAATATATAGCTCTTGACAATGATTACTGGCCTTTATCTAATGTGCTTTGAGGACACAAGGTTCCAAAGTGCATGTTATAGTGCTGGAATGCAGGTGGTTGTAAAACTAAAAACAATGCAATGCTTGTATTTTGTTCCAGTCATCACAGAATGATAAACACAAAAATTTTAAAGTGGTGCAGTCCTACAGCCTTACAAGTAAATGAGTTTTATTTTCTCCAGATTGGAAAGAGAGCTAAAAAATTACAATTAGTAAAACAAGGAAAAAACATGATGAGTACCTTCTGTACTGCAGCTTTTTCATTATGTCAATCTTTCACAGCAATCTCAACTTCCTATACTTTGATATAACACTTAACAGTAAGACTTGGTCTAAAAATGAAACTTTTATATAACATTCTAGCATAAATAGCCAGTGTGATGCATCAAGAATATTCTGAAAGTGCAACTAGTTGGTAATTATGAAAACAAAGAGTGAGGTGTGGTAAAGTGCTGTGATTCTTGCAAGATGAATATATTCTTGCAAAATAATTTAGGGCAGTAATATTTGAATCAAAGAGGAGATTCTGCACTTTTTAATATTTTTTAAACTGACTTGATTTAAAAATCTGTGCTATGGTACAGAAACATTTTAATTTATAAATTCCTTTAGACAAGAGTTTTCAAAATCACTAGAAACTTTTAAGTTAATATATGTTCTATGTACCTATAGAAGTTCAGCAATTCTGTATAACAATACCAAAGTATGTAATACAAGGAGTCAAGGAAACTGAAAAAAAAAGATAGAATTTTACTTCAGTTGACTGAATCTTCCATTAATTTTGCAAGATAGAACATAGTAGTATAAACAATGCAAAATTTGCACAATTAAAAATAGTTAATACAGTCTACAAAAATATAATTTTAGTGGTAAATATTCTTAAACATTATATTGAAGAAGGTAAAGAAAATGTGGAAGTCTCTACTACTAAAGAAACTGTCTTTCAGTCAGGTCAATATTTGCAGACCAGAATAGATTGTAACCACTTACTTCATCTGCCTACAGTCATAACTGAAGTATAAAGGTATTCACTTTCTTTTTTTTTTTTTTAATTTGCTTGTAGTGTAACTAAGCATCAAATGGTGTACTCCGGGAAAAAGGCCAAAAAAGTTTTATTTCCCACATGAACAATTTTGGCATCCAGATTCTGAGGCAAATGCAGCAAGATTATGCAATTTCTGTATAATTAATGAGCCATATTTCCTAGTCTCTATTCACAGAAAGGTTGATGCACTGAAGAAGAACTCAGGAAACAAAATATGAGAAACAATGGGCAGTTGAGAAATCCATACCAATCTAAGTGAATAACTTCCCTAATACTCTGTGATATTGAGCATATTAAAACCAATGAAATACATCAGAATGTTGCAAAAGTCACCTCAGAGTAATCATGACAAGTATTTTTTTATGATAGAACAGTATATTTCAAATAATTTTTTGTGTAGTCTGCAAGGCACACACAAAATTATAGTGTATTTCCATTACACAGAAAGAGACAAAATGAGGACAGTTATCACTTAAGCCTACAGAAAAAATGTAGGAAACAGCACTTTTACAGAAAATCCTGATTTAGACCTGTGATAAAACCAAAATTTATCAGAAAATTAATTTCCCACCTAGCAATACACATCCTACTTTTGAGAATGTGTCGCCTGTGCCTCATACCTAAAGAACTTCAGCCTTGGCCTGAGCAAGTAGCTCTTTCAGCAATAAGCTGCATCAGCTACACACAGAATCATCAAGCAGTCATCAGAGTGACAGCAGACTCCCCTGTAGCATGAAATGCATGTAACCATATGCAGATGCACACCCAGACACATACAGGAGTCTACTTACATGAACTATACACAGACAGACAAGGTATGTATGTACATAGCCATTCACACAGTTTCCATCTAGCCCCTCTCTTGGTGGCACTTGGGAGAAGCTACAGAAGCACCTTGGGGATGTGGTCACCAGGGTGTCACCCTGCAGTCACAGCAGCTGCTCTGAGCTGGGGCTGTGCCAGGGGCCCTGCCCTTGGCAGTGGCCATCACGTTGCAGATGCCTCAACCTCACATCCTAGCCACGGATCTGCACAAGGCTTTGTCCCCAAGAGGTGCCTGATGCCCAGGGCTGGGGCTGTCCCAGTGTCCCTGAACTGCCCCACTCCAGTCTGGGGTGACGGGAGGACCCTGCCTGCAAGGTTCTGACCCACTTGGTACCCCTCCCTAACAATTCCTGGAGAAGTCAAAAATTCAACACATCCATTTAATAGCTATAATTAGAAATATCTGGCTTCCTGAACGCCATTTCCCCTCTTCACACCACTGATTCCACAGGTCACCACAGCTCCTCAACACACAGTTTGACATAAACACATTTATGAATGACACCAAGGTAATGGCAAAATTATGGCTTGGAATCTAAGCCCATGGGACTTAGAGTCTCAAAGGACCACAAGAAAGTTTTTTTTTTTTAATTGCCATAGCTCCCATCAAGTCTCAAGTCAGTCTGAAATACTCTCATAAAAAAAACAAAAAAAAACCAAAAAAAAACCCAAAAAAAACCCCCCAAAAAACCAAAACCAAAACCAAAACCAAAACCAAAAAACAAACCAAACATGGCATATCTAAAGAATGAGACTGGAGCTTGAACACATGTTATGCCTTTCCAGAGAAAGTGGAAAATACTAATACTCAGTGGATATTAACTCCAGGCAGCAGAGTAGGAAAGGAAAGCAGAGCATCAAAGGAAGTGCTAAGGGGAACAAAACCCTTGATTTTGAGGGATTTTAATGACATAGTTTGGTGATAGGCTCCATTCCCCTAATTTCAAGTTTTAAAGACTAACTGTCATGAGAAAACCAGTTGTCAACATAAGTTCCAATTCACCAGCACTGTGTAAAAAGGAATGTGCTGACTTAGGCTTCCTCTTTTCACTCTTCTGCATACATACAGTTACTTTTTGTGTAGCTGTTCTCGTGTTTAGTAATTGAACATGTCTTCTTTTGACAAGCTGTGAATGAACAATGGGAAAAGACTTTCTAATATCAATGATTAATTTAGCTACTCACACAATGAAGTTATTTTTTTCCTCACTCACAATGACATAATTGATTTATACCAGCAGAATAAGCACACATACATAGCTTTGTTTCATCTAACTGTAAGGAATTTAAAGGTCACAATTGCCTCAAACACTATAAAAGCCACAGAAGGAACTTACCATACGACAAGCCACCACTAGTGGGAACTTGAGATAAGCACAGAAGAGAGGAGCTTGCAACAGGGAGGTGCTAATTCCAGGCCTAGCCCAGGTGAGGTCTAGTTAACACATTCTGGTTAGTGCATCTGGATGAAGGGCAGTGGCAGACTGTGAGAAAAGAAAAGGCTGTTTATCCCAAGGTATGGTAACACCTGCAACCACCCCATGGATACCTGGAACTTGGACTTATACAGGTCTCCAGAAGAACAACTCTGGAACCACAGCCACAGTGAAGAAGGACCAACAGGATGGATCCATGGGGTGGTGACTATTTTCATCCTGATTTCTCTCTCTCTCCCTCTGCCTCTTTCTTATTTCTTTCTATTTCTCTACCTCACATTTATTATTAAGTAAAATCTGTACTACTGACTTTGGCATATGATCTCGTTTGCACCTTAGTTTGGGCAGAGGCATCTCTCAATAATCAGATTCTAACACTAAAACCACTTCTAAAATCCTTCAAGATAATTTTCTTCTACTACTTGGTTTACTTGATCAGGAAGTAATTCCAGCACTCACCAACTATTCTCCATCAGATCATGTGTACCGTAAGTACAGTCAGCAGAATATTTACTGTTTCTTTAAATAATTGCAAAAGTGCATTGAGAAGGTTGTTGTAAGAATCAGGGATTTATGTTCAGGGTTTTTATTTGCAAAACTACATGGCCATATTCTAAAAAAACATTTAATAGAGAAGCAAAATTTTACAAATTTCTTGAAAGTGACTCATTCTTCAGCTGTACTAAAGCCCAATGCTTTACAGATACTGCAACTAACACCAGCTGTAACACTGATGAAGTAATAGGACTATCTTTAGAAAATCATGCTTTAGATTAGAACTTATTAATTCATGTAAAAAATTCTATTAAAATCTTTGCTTGATCTGTATTACATTTCCCTCCCTATCCTAATTAATTCATTATAATAAGTGAAAGAGTTTGGACTTATGAAAATGTACATTTTTCTCCTTCAGTTCACCTTCAAGAAACCTATTGAAAATTTTCAGTCACGTTTTAAGAAGCTTTATAAAAATAAAACCCACATTTTTTGTGTAATCTTATAGAGAGAGAAAAGTTTAAGAAGGATGGCCATTACATTATGAGCAATACTTTGCTCTGGTTAGAAAGCCCATACTTTAAATGCCACATCTTAAAATATATGTCTAAGACAAGTGCACCACGACATTATTGCACTATAATTAAACCAGTGCATACTGAGACTTTTATTGTCACTCCAGCCACTTATTGGCATGTTTTGTTACCGGGTAAAATCTCCATGATGTTTAAAATTTAACAGTCACTTCCTAGTTAAAGAATTGTAACACTGTGTTATAGCAATATCTTTTTCAGTATCTGCTGCCTTCATCTGGCTTTCTGGATTTAAGGGCTACAGAAAGACTCATACTTGTCTAAGAAGTCTTATAAAATGGAGGAAGACTGGCCTTATGTTGCTGTGAAAGTGAGTATGGTATGCTCTGTGAGTGCTGTGATTTCCCCATTTTTCTGAGCAAATGTAAGACCCTTGCAATGAAATATGCTCTTTTAATACATTTGTTGATTGATATCATGCAAGAGGAAAAAGCCAAAAAAGGGCTTTTAAATATAGCTTTTAAAAATAGCTTTTAAACTCGCCAGTGGAAAAAAGCATTTAGGGCTCTATAGCTAATTTTTACAAATGGACAAACTATTTCTAAAATAAAATTAGGGTTTCATTACATGGAATTACTTCAGGCATAATACCTAGAGAGACCGATGAAGAAGAGAAAGCCTCAATGATTCTCAAATTGGAGTTTATAGTAAAAAGCACAACAACTAGATGGTTGTGCAGAAACATATTACAAAAAAAAAAAAAAAAGGATGCTTTCCTTTCCTAATCAAGTAATTTTTTTTTTTTTTTTTTTGGTAACTACTTGTTTTCTTGTTTTCTACCCTAGTCTCCACTTTCTGGCTAACTGAAAGAAATACATTTTCCCAAGGAACTCAGGAGACTTGCACAGCTCAGTGTCATGTGAAGAGGAGGAGATTTCCTCGACCCTTAGTGTTTGATTGGTCTCTCAGTGCCCCAGGAAAGGAAACCCTTGTACCTGACCAGTCTTTCAGTGCCCTTTAGGGGAACCCTTCACTGAGCAATGCTGCTGGACTGGTGGGCACTTTCCCTTATTCAGGGACACACACCAACAGCACAAGGGAGGCCCCTCAGCAGGTCTTCCCACTTATGACCCCACAGTGATTCTTACCCTTTGTTTAACAATGTTACTCATTGCCAGGAACTGCCAATACCCACAAAAGACTGACACCAACAGTTCACAGATAACATTCTGTACTAATATAAAAGTGTGACAGGTTAAGTTTTGAGGATTTCTGGTGAGAGAATCTGACTACAGAAATTTATTCAAAACAAAATACAGAGAAGCTCTCATCCCCAGTAAAAATACTGAGCACACAGAATGTGGTTCTAATCCAATAGGTGCCCCTATGGAGGGGAAAACAGGCTCAGCCTATTGCAATTAGGCTATAATGAACCAAGTTTAATGAAGGAGAACGATTTTGCCACAGTTGTTGGCTCAGCAGCAGGACATCTTCTCTTATCTCCCTTGGTGAACAGGTGCTATGTGGTTTATCAGCTGCAAAAACTTGTACCGTCAAGTTCCCCTCTCTGCAAGAATTTCCACAGAGACTGGCCACGATATTTCTACTCAGCTCCATCCTTTGCTCCATCCCCCCACCCCCCTTAGCAAGTGCTTATATTTGCAGATCATGTGCATGAGGAATAATTGTGCGATAGGCTTCAAGCATGCCAGCCCCATTCCATCTAGGGAGTAGAAGCTGCATTTTACCCTATAATTTCCATGCTCTTATTTTACTCTTAGTCATCTCTCCACATTCAGTAAGGATGTTCTGGTCAAACTAAAGTACGAGAAGCAAATGCACATGCCGTGTAACCTGGGATGCATATCCTGGGATGGATACAGGGACAGTTCCCAGATGGGTAAGGAATTGGATTGTGTAAGTTAAAGTGCAGCTGGAGCTGAATTTGGTTAAGAATGCAAAGAATAGTAAGAAAAGAATTTAGTCATGTTGGTCAGAAAAGGAAGACTGAAGAAAATGCATTCCCCTTGTCATAAGATGGCAGAGCTGGTGACAATAAACATGGCAGAGGTACTCATCAATATTTTTTGTCTCAGTTTTCAATGGTAATTTCTCTTCCTGTACCCCTCAAACCCTGAACACGAGAGAGGGAGTGGGGGAATGATGTCTCTTCGATCACAGGATAAGATCAGGTTTGAGACCACCCGAAGAAACTGAAAATTAACTCCTTGGGACCCAACAACATGCATCCCAGGGTCCCAAGGGAAATGGCTGGTGTAATTGCCAAGCCATTTTCTGTGATATTTAAATGCCATGGTAACCAGACAAAGTCCCCAGTAAATGGAACAAGGCAAATGTTTCACCTATTTTAAAAGAAGGTAGAAAGGAGGACCCTGGGAACTACCTCACTTTGTACAGTGAGATCATGAAGCAAATCCTCCTGCAGGACATGTCAAAACATAAGAAAGACAGCTTCACCAAGAGCAAATCATGCCTGACTAATCTAGTGGCTTACTGTGACAAAGCGATGGAGTGACTACACTAGTGGACTAGACAAGAGCTGCAGTTATCACCTGCCCAGACTCGTGTAAGGCCCTTGACATGGGCCCCCACAGCCTTATTCCCCCTACATTGGAGAGATGTGGGTTTGAGGGATGGACCATTAGGAAATCAGATGGATGGCATCTAGAGAGTTACAGCCAACGGCTCAATGTCCAAGTGGGAACCAGTAATGACTGGTGTTCTTTGAAGGCCTGCCCTGGGACCAATACTATTTAATATCTTTATTAATGACATAGACAAAGAGACTGATTGTACCCTTAGGAAGTTTACAGATGACAACAAAGCTGAGGGGTGCAGTTGATCCACTTGAGGGATGAGACTCCATCCAAAGACACCTCAAAAACTTGAGGAGTGGGCCCATGCAAACCTCATAAAATTTAGGAAGGCCAAATGCAAATTCCTGCACTTGTATTGGGGTAATCCCCAGTATTACTAGAGACAGGGGCATGAATGGTTTGAGAGCAGGCCAGTGAAGAAGGATTTGGGACTACTGACAAAGTAGTGGATGGAAACTGGTAATGTGCACTTGAAGCCCAGAAAGCCAACTGTATCCCATTCCACATAAAAAGAAACATGGACAGCAGGTCGAATGAGGTAATTTTTAAAATTAAATAGTTTAAATAAATTTAGTAACTAAATTATTTTGGGGATATTTCCTGTAAAACAAAACCAAAAACAAATTAAAAACCCAAACAAAAAAACCTTGTCATTTTAATATGTTATTTTTTCCCCAGGGCAGGCCAAAAAGTAACATTTTTTGGGTTACTAGTAAAGAGGCAAAAAGAAAAATAATTTATAGATGCCTATACTTATAGATATTACAGGTTTTAGCTGTCCACCTAAGAAGAATGCAAGCCTCATGCCAAATCAGTACATATTGGTCCTGTGAAGTAGTTCTCTGTCACATTATACACACATATACAAACATTAATCAGGGAGAAAATTGTACTTGCAAGAAAAAGTTGCCTTCATGGGGAAATGTATCCCAACTGTGATCTAAAAGACTACTTGGGTACACAGGAAGCTATTGTTTTGCCACTTCTGTCTCAATTACATATATTTGTCACAATATTGTTTCAACAAGTTAACTTGGCATTCCTCCCTTTTAACTAAATTTCAAAGTTGGTGTTTATGCATATTTACCTGACAAAGTTAAACTGAAATTTCTCTTCACAAGACATCTTACACATTTACTTGTTCATGCACACACACACACATGCACATAGATGCAGAAGTCTGACCAACTGCAGCTGTAAGGTACCTGAACTGGGCCAGATCCTCTTTGCATTTGTCACTGAAGTTTACTAATCTGAAAGCTATTGACTGATTACCTACTTCTGGAGATACTCAGCTAATGCTGAATGTCGCCAAGAATTGCCAGATCTGCAACAAAATTTAACAGCTAAAAGGTTATGTTGGCCAAACCCAAAAATTCCACTCTTACACAAGGAAGATCAGCAATGAAAGAAGCAGACATGAGACATTGTACATGAGGCTGGAATGATGTACATGAAAAGAGAAATATAGTGGAGAACTTCTTTTAAAGCTTCAAGTTTTAAAAAAGTACAATAAAGAAGATAGAATGTACCATAATTTTTGTCTCAATACAGAGGACTTGTTCTGATTTTTTTCCCCATTAAGAATATTTGTCCGAAGTACAAAGTTTATGGTTTCTCTCCAACCATGAAAAGGGTTTTTTGCAATCTAATGCCTCTCAACAGTTTTCCACTTGATAAAGTATGTCTACTCTGGACAAAAACAATCCTGTCCAAATGTTTGCTGTCTCCACAGCTGCTCAGAAGGCTTTTAGACTTGTAGAAAAGAATCTCAGTGAGAAATATGGCAATATTAAAATGTTGTGAAGCTGCAGTCTTCCTTAAAGTAACTGCATGGTGCTCTCACAGTAAACACTAATAAAGTAAATACCAGCATGTCTGAAACAAAAAAGCTGGAGATAAATAACAGCTTGTAAATACTTGACTACTGGACTTACATACTTTTATTTCCAAAACTTTTGGGCAAATATGGGAACAGAACCACTCATTTGTGATCTCAAAAAGTGAAGTTCCAGAAAATTTTAAATTTGTTTTTATAAAGAAATAAAATTTTGTACAACAGCACCATACTAAATGGTTGATTAAGGACAGTAATTCACATTCCTTCTATCTTTTTTCCTTATTTACCATACATTGATCAAAAATGCTACTTTTCATCTTAGCGAGTTGGAATGCTCTAATATACTCATAGTCTCCAAAAGAAAATATATATTCATAACCACACTGCAAAATGATTGATGCAAAACAGGGAAAGTTGGGTACCATTTGACCTGGGAAAACTCCTGCTATTAAATACGTTCTCTTCTACTTTCAATTCTTCCTACAAACCAGACAATGGGTAATAAAATTTAGAAATGAGATATCTTTAGAAGAATTTGATAAAAAAGATATTCCTGAAACCTGCCTTTTTTTTTTTTTTTTTTTTTAACCATGAATTATTCAAGGGAGTCCGTGGACTATGGCCTTTAATCTTTAACAAAATGTATGGAATTTACTCTGTGAGTAAATTAATCTTAAACTATGGGTATTCCTCAAGTGATATAGTGTGCAAAATACTTAAGTTTCTAGGAGGAGCATATTTTGACTCACCTCTCATTTAATCTTTTAAGGTCTCAAAACAGAGAAAGCAAATACATTGCTTGGAAGGAAAAGTTTCATTCTGCAAGATTGGTATATCCACTGCTGTGCCATCATAACATTGCATGAGCCTTTCAAGAGACTAACACAGCCATGTTTGTAAAAGACTTTGACTAAACTTTATAATTTCTGATCATTTCAACCACCAGACATAATACATTTCTAAATGTGATAGGAGTGCCTGTACGTCTATGAAAGTAAGGCTTCAATTCATAGGAAGTTTTTTAGGATTTGTACCAATCTAATAATATAACTTCCACTCAAATAATTGTTCTAATGATATTTGCCTAGAGCATCACTCTCCTGACAAGTCTACAATATAATGAAAACATCATATTCTTCCCTCCAACTTATCCTTTCCCATGCATAAAAGGAAACCCTTTTGGGCCGATTATCTTCCTGCAGGATAACTCTCAAATATTCTAAACCTTCTGGGTTAACAGCAGCTAATTACATGCATGTTCCCAAGAAATCCACATTTTTTGATCCCAGCAATAATTCCAGCATAGTGATTAAAAAAAGAAACTATGTCCTGTAAAGCCCCACAAGTTGATACATTAAAAAACCCAGACATGCCAGATTTACACATTTGGAGGACTGAGATGAAGCCATATAATTGTCACATGCAATTATGCAAAAGCATACTAGAATTAGTCTATCATGTTAGTCCTGAAGATTCCACTTTTTAAACACAATTCTTTATCTACCTAACACTGCCCAGAGAAAGAAAAGAAATACAAAAAAATACAAACCAAATATTAAAATGATCAAGATTTTATATGGAGCTACATGAAAAGATCAATAAAAAGGGACAAATATAATTACATACTAATAGATTAACTTTTTGTTACAGTAGAATTAAAATGTACTATCCACAAAAAAATGGTTTTTAGCCCACTGATAAAGCTTAAAAAACAGTAAAAGCTAATCCTTTTTCTAAAGAGCAATAGACAAATTTTCCTTAATTTCAAAAACTCCATACTAGTACAGTATCTGCTAAGTAGTGTATAATGTTCAGCAGCACCCAGTAGAATTATCAGCTATTCAACAGTCTTTTTGGTTGAAGTTACAAATTGGCACCTTCACACTCATTTCACAGCACAATATATTCTCTGTTACTTTACACCTCACGCCGTGATTGCAGAACTAAATCAGTCAGATAACATCACATCTGTACATTACTTTTACTTTACACAGACAAAGGACTTCAGAAGATACAAGGCAATGAAATATCAGAAATGTTGGGCCCAATTATGTGTTGATCTAGAATACTTTTCCCCAATTCTGGACATATAAAGTATATTTAATCTAGGCCAGACACCGTGGAGGAGTATCTCAAGCGTAAAAGGGTTATCCTCAACAGAATCACAGTTACATCTTTGCTCCTGTTCTTTCCAGTCTTAGCTCCACATGAGCAGAGGCAAAGGCAAGTATGGCTTTTCTTCTTTATTTCACTGCAGATCCATCAAGATTACAAATAAGAATATATCTGATTTTTACCTTAGTTAAGGTTACCACCAGAAGACCTTAAGAACCTGAAGGATCTGAAAGATTTCCAAGTAATAAAAAAAATATTATTTATATGCAAGACTGCCAGTTTCAGCAGCAGCAGGGAATCAGCATGGAGCTGGAAGTTATTGTGATTTGCTGGTTTACATCAGTTGTAGTAAAAAATAGAAGGAATAAATTTGAATTGCATGGAAGATAGCAATATAAAAAGCTTGTTGCAAGTAATTTCTGTTACAGGACATTGACCTTTAAAAAAAGCTATAATTTCAAATTACTCAATATTCTTATTCTACAGCTGTGGGCGATTATGTTCACTGCAGATAATAAGAAGTACTAATGGTCAACAGTGTGTACTGAGCATAGCAGAATGTATTTGTATAATATGGGGGAATGCAGTTCAGTAGTCTTACTTGATAAGATTCATAAATAAGATTCAAACAATTTAAATATGATACAATGACCTATTTTAAGAATCTGCGCGCAAGCAGCAGTTTCAACACTATGCATTTAATGCAGATTATTGCAAATAATGGTTAAAAAAAAGCATTTTATTAGAACGGACAGAGGAGCAAAAATTGAATAATATATGGCAAAGCATGAAGTAAGTATAAAATAAACCTCTAAGATTTTACTCAATACCAAGGAGAACAAGGAGGATGGGAAGTTGGTGCCATGAAACAGCAGCATCATGAACTACATTTCTTGATTATGATATAAGATGTGATACAATGTATTGCAGTATGATATAGTATAATATATAGCATAACATAATAAAATACAATTTAATAAACAACAGAAACAGGTGCAATTCAAAAAGCAAACAACCTCAGGATAAGGCAAGACTGATTCTTTATAAAATACTATCAGCTGCATTAAAAGAAAAACAAGAAAACAAGTCAATGAACTAAATCATATACAAAAATGTGATGATTTTCTCTTAAAAAGAAACATCTTCAGTGATTTCTGTAAGAGCTGACAGTCTGTCCTGTAGGCCAGATATACTTCCATTCTATACTCAATAAAGTTTTGAATTTTGTTTACATTTTTGATCATCTTTACTAAATAAACCATACCAGAACATAAAACACTTTTTTTCACTTTGTGAACTAACAAAGTTAGAATAACAAATGTACCCTTTTTAATGTCCAGACAGTACTTATAAATATGATCTATAAACCCTAATGATTTCTGTTTGAGGGTGTTTTTGGTTTGGTTGGGGTTTTTTTTTGTGGTTTTTTTATCTCACCAAAGTGTAAACAAAATCGTTAGTATCCAAAGACTAATTATATTTGCAGGCTGGAAAACTGAACAGTATTGCAGATTCACTTTATAACATTAAAATCCTCAAAGTTAATTAAAAAAACACCCAAACCAAAACTAAATGACAAGAATTAAGGTTCTGCTATTTCTGTCTTTAGAAAACATAATATATACTTTCAGCAAAACTTCATAACATGTTAACAGATAAATTATAAAGTTATAAATCATGTAAAAGTGTCTTCTGAGTTGATGACTTCTTCATAGCATCATCTGTAATTTCACCTATCATCTTTACCTAACAGAGAAGTTCTGTTCAAGTTCAATCTCTATAGCCTGACAGGCACCACTTATACTTTCTTTTGAACGTCTCTTACTTTATTGAATGAAAGATAAAAAATCAAATAGATTAAAAATTTAAACATTTTATTATCATTTTTTGCCTTAACCCTAAGGGCACAGTTACTACATTTGGAGTAATTAAGGTTTAAATTTTGTGAGAAGGTAAAAGGTGAAAATAATTAATGTTTTCATCGCATTTACACATATACGAAAGCAGTACCATTTTTCAACAACTGAACAATAAATAATTTCATCTTTAGCAATAAGTATGTGAAAAAAATCCCCCTCTAAGAAAATGCTCATAAAAATACAAATTGGACTTTCCTATGCCTAATAAATTGCCCACATTAACCTTTTCTTTTTCTGAAAATGGGTTTTTTTAATAGGAAAACTTTGTAGCTCCCCTTTTGTAATGATTACTTATTTACATAGCTGTGAAACAGTAGTGCTGAAAGAGGCCCTAAGATTCAATTAGTTCATCCCTTGTCTTGGGGAATTCTGGAGGCTGGAGAACCGGCCAAAGAAAAGCCTGCTGCACTCCCGTGGAGGACTGACCCTAAGCCATAACCCTTGTGGTTAGGAAGACCAAAAAGAGGGCAGATACCTCCAGAATCCTTTCTTGCTTTATGTTGATCCCTTTCAATCCACTATTCCTTCCACTTTGCTCCACCCCTGTGCCCTCATCCCATTCGCTCTAGTGTTCTGTCCCGCCCGTCAAGATCTCTATATGAATACCTGCTTTCCCTGCCTGAGTGGCTCTCTTGTCCCTGGATTGCTTGGAGGAAGAAAGACAATAAAGGCTCTCCTTGGAACCCCACATGAAGGCCCCTTCTGTGTCTCCTGGATCTCTCTAGATCTCTGCTGTGTCTTCTAGTCTCTCCTTCTGTGTCGCCTAGATCACAGAAGAGCTGAAATCACCCAGCGTGAGCATGGACGTGCCTTTGCCCCCGAGGTGTCTTTTTCAAGACACTTCTTCAGGAAGGTCACGGCACTCTGAACACTGCCTGCCGCGACAGGGAATATTCACCATTATAGCTGTCATTCTGGGCAGGTGACTATTTAAATCATTCTTTAAAAATCCTTGCATGGAAGGATGAAACTCCTTTTACTGTCTATTCCAGTCAGGTGTTATCTCTAAAGCTTTCTGAATAGCAGATCTAAATCTTCTTTCTTGCTGTTTAAGCCCCCTATTTCCTGTGTCATTCTTTGCAGGCACGGAAAACAGGTTATACCTCATGCCTATCTGCAAGACTAAGAGGTATTAAATTGTTGTTTTCTTCCCCACGGGACTTATGATTCCAGTTGTCTTCATCTGTCATACTTCCTGGGTCTTGGATAATTTTCCTCTTTCATGAGATCCTGCTAAATATAACTTCTAAGGTGTAACACACCAAACCAGTTCTAATACTCTTATATTTGTCTATAAACATATGTTTGAACATGTTTATGATTTGTGGTTTAAGTACACATGATTTGTCTACTCAAGTTAGTTCATGGTTCTTATTCAAATTAATGCTGAGTCTCTAAAGCATCAGAGGAGACCTTCATTTGGATAATCTTGTAAAATATGGACACTCACATGTTGAAATCAGGACATTTAAGTTAGTGAGATATTTTCTTTACTCCCTTTTTTCTACTCAAGCAAGGTGTGGACTGCTGGCTGGGCCCATGTGTGGAGCAGTCAAAGCTGCCCAATGCTGCACACAGCTGTTTCAGTTGACTCCAGCAGCCCCACCACATATACGACAGAACAAACTGAAAATAGGTCAAGATGTAACATTTAAATCTATATCTAGAAATAAATCCAATTAATTAAAACTATCGGCAAGTTGTAGTGTGTGAAGACCACATGTCTTGACTGTATATCCTCTTGAAATTTCTATCAGCTGAACAGCTCTGGAACCAGGAGTGTTAGCTATATTTGTTCTTTTCTATATATTTTCTCTTTCTCTTTCTTTTCCACCTTCTAATTTCTTCTTTTCGGAGTTTTGAGTAACATAATCGGATGGGCTTACACCTTTCTAAATTGAATGGGCTAAGTTAATGCTTTGTGAAATGTTTTGATTGAATATTACTCCAAATTTTGCCAAAGTTATCTGATTTTCTGAAGTTGCCAGTAATGGGTTTTTTTGCTGTTTTGATGCCTTGAGAATATTCTGTCTTTGTTTCTCCTGTGTGTCTAACTTAGAGTACAGAAAAAAAAAAAGCATAAGCCCCTAAAGAGGCTAATTGTGAAAGTTTTTGGGGGTCTTACAACTTCTCTGGCTCAAAGACAGTTTTGTGGTGTCTAGTCAAATGGACTTCATCTCTTCCAAGAAGCTGTTAACCTTCAAAGGGAATCCCAAATTCACAGGCCCTGATATCAACAGCACTGTACAAACAGTTATTAAAATGCAGAATTTCTCAATTCCTGTTCCGGGCATTCCACCTTGCCAGCAGAATTGAAGAGAACATCACCCAGCCTCTCCATGTGTTTTGAGAATGGCATGTCTGATGTTTGATTCTTTCCAGATCATCCTGGCATGAGTAGCTGGGGTGAGCTTAGATAATCACTTCACAACATCCAGAATATGAGGAAGCAGCAAACATTCCTAGATGACAAATCAGGTATAGTAAGCAGGGGCTTCCAATCATCTTTAATTGTCCCCTAATACTGTTCTTCCCATCTTCCTTCTAGTGGTCCTGTGCTATCTCAGACACGGCTCCCAGAGACATTCTATTTAATGACACTCCAAACTTCTCTACAACTACATCAGCATTTAATCCATTCTGTAATTGCAAGTCACAGAGTGGGACAAGGGCATTCCTCCTGGTACATGAAGTCACTGGCTTCCAGCCTCAATTTTAATGGTAGTTTCCACTTTCCTGCTTTACAGATGAAGGCTCTTCATGCCCCTCTGCAGCTGGGAAAAGTTCAGGTTCTCGAAGCTGCAAGGTCTTAGACTAAATCCAATTGTTATTTCTCACCCTCTCTGATGCTGTGCAGTATGATGACCTGCTCCCCACGGCTTTTTCATGATAGCTTCTCAAGAACTGTATGCCTCCTGCAGACTAGAAGATCATACATCCCAACATCAGCAACAAGTCTTAGACAATTCCTACCATCTCAGAGGCTTGAAGAGCTCATGTTGCTTCTGAAACTCTGAGTCCCAAACTCCAGCTGGAAAGGGAAAGTTACTCCAGCACTGCCCATGGACTATTCCCTGAGGTATATGATCGCCGTATCTCAGGGTGTAAGTGTTGGGTACAGAAAATGTATTTGTCCTCCTGGTCTCCTCCTCATACTCTTCTGTACAAACTGCTGTTTCAGAAGCAGTGCTCTAGATCTGGCTCTTAGATAGGTTTCTCCATATACATGGGTTAAAAGGGTGAGGTTTCTCCATAAGCATGTGTTAAAGGGTGCTTGAGCCTTCCTGAAGTCTGCAGGTCCCTAAGGCTTTAGACGCACCATGGTCAAGGACAGCTGTGAGAATCTGGTACAAGCTGCTTGAGCTACTCAAAATCTTTAGTTTTACTTAGACACATAACACTGACAATTCCCGAAGTGTCACATCTGCATGTCTTTTAAATATGTCCAGAGATGCTAACTTAGCCACTTCCCTGGACAGCCTGGTCCCATGCTCGAAAACCCTTCCTGTGAAGAAATACTTCCTAATACCTGATCTAAACTTCCCGTGATGCAACTTGAAGTAATTTCCTCCCATCTTATCTCTTGTTACTGGAGTCAAGAGACCAATACTCACCTTGTACCCTCCTTTCAGGTAGTTGTAGAGAGCTTTAAGCTCTTCCCTGAGCCTTCTTTTCTCTAGACTAAAGTCTCCGTTCCTTCAGCCACTTCTCAGCAGGAGGACCCACGATGTCCCTCAGATTCTTCCAAGGGTTCCCTGGAGTTCACAGATACCAAGAAAAGTACCCAGAAGGTCAAGATGATCTCAAGATGATCAAGAACATTTCAGAGTCTGCCAGGCAAACTGGTGCATCAACTGGGTGTCCCGGCAATCTGCTCTGTATCAAAAGTATGCACTCTTGGAGGACCAAAGCTTGGGGCAAAAACCAAAGACTGTGACACACTGTGTAAAACATCCTGTACATCATTTCCAGTATCAAGAGTATTATCTTTCTTCCCTAGTACAGATTCAAAATATATGCTGCTTCCATGTTTGGTAAAGGAACATTCATATTTCTGTGTAAAATTAATATAAAACCATAAAATATATACCTTGAGGGATATAGCCTGTCCTGTGGTTTTTTTCATGAGATAGAGACTACAAGTGGAAATGGAAATAATTCTATTTTAAGGTAAAATAATGCCTCTCCTGAGAACTTTATAATGAGAAAAACAGGTAATCCTATTGCAGCTCTCAATCTGCCAAGAAGTTACCCCTTAGTTTGTATAGATCAGCAGGCAAAAGGACCACAGTCCTCCCCAATAATTAAGACATGACCTAGAATTCTCAAGAACCTTACACATATCTGTATCTAGGGCTTTCTGTACACCTTGATACAGACTTACGTAATTACCTTTAAAAACTCTTTAGTCTCTGCATGCCTCAATTTTGCATATCTGTAGGATGTAAGAATTTCTCACAAGAAAGATGCATTTATGGTAATAGCAAATGTGAGGATATTCAACAGCAATAACTTTTTACATAGAAAGCTGAAATATTTCAGTGGAAAGATGACTGACTTGCCTAAAAATTGTTATGGTACAACTGCTCTCCATGTTATAGAGGATATGCTGTTATGCAAACCCCAGTAATTGCCTGTGGTTTATTTAACTAAGATACAGTAAGTATTCTTAAGGCATTTTGCTTTTTCTTTCCCCAGATCTGACATTGTAGAGGGAAAATAACATAATGCACATTTAAATTCATGCAGTATAAAATAGAGCAATTTAATATTTAATATACTAAATTTAAGAAGCATCTATTAGCTAAAATTGAATTCAGCCCAATTAGTATTTTAATTTCCCTGTTTTCAACCTATAAAACTATTTTTTTTTTCCCTAAAAACAGCAAAACCAACAAATTGGAAAAAAAACGCCCCAAGCCTTTGTGTAGGACAAGAGCAAAAGGGATGATTACTTAATTACTTTCTCTGGTTCTTTTTTTTTTTTTTCCCTCCTAAATAATTTCTTGTCTAATGATTCTGAGAAAGAGCATGACCAAAAGAAATACTACCATTTCACAGTAAAACTGTTTCTATACCTATAAGCTGTTATTTGGTTACACACAGAGCAATGCATCAGCAGTATTTCCTAGGAAGTCTAATTTAGAAGGTTCATGCCATCAACCTTGCCATGCAGCACCTAAACAGCAGGTGGGTGGAAGGCTGAGAATTACCACCTGTGATACCTGGGACTCAAGGTTAGAGGAAAAACTTAAGTTACAGAATATTTGCAACATTTTTCAAAACCAGGTCTCCGTTTAGATATCCATTGTATCAGAAAACAGCATTTTGGACTCACCAACTTTCACACACTGTGTTTAATAGTAGTACAGATGGAACAGTGTCAAAGACACAAACATTAAGGGTTGGCTAAATATTCAGAATTGGGATGTCTATCTAAATTTATAGTACCTTCTCCAGGGTCTTCCTATTCTCTGTTCCTCCCAGATGTATTTCCTCTACTGCTCTCAGTTCCAGCAAACTCAATGCCAAAACCTGGTTTTCCTCCCACTTTCATTTCTGCATCCAATTTGCTATTTTACCTCCTGCAATGTGGGGCTCAAGGAATAGTACAATTCATAGCTGTGGAAGTTGTGATGTAAGCAGCAGTACAAAGTTAGAGAATCTGATATGTCTTTTCTATTTTTGGTTTTGTGTCTTATTTCAGACATTGTAGATGGATGTGAAAAATAGATATCAAGCAATGATGGGAAACAGTCATTGACAGCCTCCTGCAGCATCACATTACAATACAAGATGAAAAAGCTGATGAAGAAGTCTGCCTGGAGCTGGCACTGAATTGACATTAGAAACTTGCAATGCTCCTACTCATTTGCCAGGTTTTCCCTGTCCTCAAAACTATCGACAATTGTGTCACATACCTGAAATGAGATTTCAACAATTTCATAACAAATTCAATCTGGGTAACCACATTAGCACCCAAATCTTTTCCCTTTTCGATTGCAAGACAGGCCTAGGCACTGCTTGATTTCTCAGAACTTGAACTCTTTGTTTCAATAGAAGTGAGGCCAGAGCTCCATTACAAATCTCTATTAATAAGATTCAATTCTCTAAAATAGACTTGAAATTTTGGCTGTCTTTGAGATTATACTACTTACAACAAAATGTCACTATACTAGAAGTATCTACAGCTGTATGCTCAACATCAGAATGGCTGGACTTAACTAATTCAAAAATGTAAATAAATTTCTCAAGATAAAAACACATTTTTTCACCAGAGATGAAGGCAGCATGACTAAGTTTATACAGAATGTATAACAAACCTTAAGAAAATACAATGCCACAAAAAGCAAATACCAGCATTTCTAAATAGAGATTTTAGGTACATGACTGTCAGGAGTCCTGCATTGATATTAATAGAGCTATCCCTTTACAATATAACTAACACCTATACATTGTTTATTTTTAATTATTTTATAGAATCTATGCCTACATCAGAAAATGTGGTGTAACATTCTTATACTAGAATGCAAAACTTTATTGTGTGGACAGATTAGGTGTTTGCTCCTTCTTATAACTAAACCTAACTAAGCTTACTCTGCTGTATCTATAAATGTATAGTCTTTCTCCAGGTAAAATTATATTTAAAGGATAAATGGGTATCAGAAATAAATAATAGAAAACATATTCCTCAATCTTACATGAGAAACATTTTGTCTTTCCAGAAAAATATTTTACAACATGCACAAGAAATAAGTGAAATTAAAGCTCTTCTAAAAATCTCTGTAACATACTTCAAATGTGCAAAGTAAAATTAGACCATACAGAAAATTCAGAAAATTCATTACCCTTGTTAGAGGAGCCATTTTGAATCTACCAACTCAGAGTAATCCCAAAGTAAGGAAGAGAGGAGTAGAATTTAGTATGTGTCACATTATCTGTCTACATCTACCACACAATACTGACAAAATAGGCAGAAAATAGGAATGACAGAAAGCACACATCTAAAGGTAAGGCTCCAAAAGAAGTATTCTCCTACATTTCCTGTAAATAACACAATCAGAGCTGCTCCTTTAGGTAGCAGCTCTGAATTTAAAGAAAATAATCAATAAAAAAATCATGCCAGTGCCTGCAATATCATTTTAATGCAACCATAATATAAATCAATTTACTGCAAGCTAAGCTCTCAAGCAAACTTCTGACATCTCTTTTTTCCATTGCAACAGAATTAGAAAATAACACACACCTTGATTATGATCTTCATTACGTGACTGTAAATCAGGAGCCATTGAAATCAATAGATATGCTTCCGATTTATAAACCCTGTGCATGTGTTGTAAATGCAATGATGTACTTCACTTGTAAGAGAGAAGCAACAGTATGCTTTATTAAAGTAGTGAGTTAATGAAAAAATCAATGTTAAATTCAACAGTGGTTTAATTAGATTTGATGGCACACATGATTATGTACTGCAGAGGGAACAAGGTCAGATGAAGCTCTCAGGGAGACCTGCCTATTGAGTCATGAGGTTCAGAAAGAGCCCCCTGGAGTTCCAAACTCCTTCTCAGAGAGGAGTCTAGGTGCTTCCTAATCCTAGTCCTAGATTTAGTCAATGATTTATGTCTATAGGATTATATGTGCATAATTAATCTTTTATATCACTTAGATACAATTTCAAAGTTTAGCACACTATCAGTCACTTCCCAAGGATCTGTTGTGGAAAGGAATTTTTCAACGCTAAGAAGTAACCTGGAGAGCTGTCCCTGCTCAAAGGGAGATCCCAGCATGCAGCCCCTGCCATGCAGGAGAGCTCAAAGGGCCCTGAGCTGTTTGCTACATGTGGAGTGAGATGATTGATTTAACAGTGATATCTACATGCCAGCAAGGCAGCTGGGTCACTGTTCCAACACCCTTGGCTTCCATGTTGTCATCCTGCCCCCAAAGTCCACTGTAAGGTGGATGCAGCCATCACAACCCATGCTGGTAGTTGTGAATTAAGTGGGGGAAGGGCGGGGAAGCATACTGTCACAGCATGAGTTTTTTCTAGTCTTCATTCATGAAAAGGAGTAAAAATCAATTGATTAAACCTTTTTTCCTATGCAGGATAACTAATCTCTTCCTATGGTTTATATAATGTGTTTTTATCCTCCTCAGTCACACGTTAGGTTATACAATTTAAAAAAAATATATTTTCACAGCATCAAGCTTGAAACTGAGACCTGGAATAGATTGTTTTGTTTGAGGAGTCTATAGTCAACACAGAAGTATTTATACTAACTTGTATTTACTTAAAAATAAAATAAAGAAAGGAAAAGAAAGAACTTTGTATTCCTCAAAACAGTAAAAGTTCACGTATGAATCTGTGAAGTGACAATAATCTCAGTATTCACCCACAAGAGCAAATATTTCCAAGATTCACAACCCAGAGTAAAGATGAAAGTAGACTACATGTTCATAACCTGATTATCTTTTCATCACAAAACAAAGCAGTCCAAATGTTGCTTAAAGATGCATTTGGTGACAAGGACTCCAGCAGAGGTGTAGTTCTTTATGGAAATTATGGGATCTAATGTCTGCATCAACTTTCCTAAAATTGTGAAGATGGTACCACAGTCAATCTCTCCTTTAGCAGGTGTGAGGAAGAGTCAGACCAAGCTGAAGAATTTTTTGTGCAGCATGCACCTGAATTCCTTAATCTATATGCATAAAAACATTTTTAAAAAACCCTAAACAACAGTATTACTTGAATCTTAGTCATAGCAATAATTAGTGTCAGTCAGGAAGAGGTACTTGCATCATGGAAAAGGAGAAAATCATTGCAGAACTTCTTTGAAAGAGTTCTGCTTCTCACTGAATTGTCTCCAATAGAAGGGCAAATCTGAATAAACTTGTGACAGAGTTTAAATTCTTCTCAGCAATACAGGAGAAAAAGTAAGATTTTAGAAGTGGAAAGTACAATTATTCGATTTGTAGTCAGATAATTCAGACATTTCATATGGCTCTGAAGCTCACCACAGAGATGTACTGCAATTGCAAGGCTATGTAAAAGCTCAAAGCTGCTAGGAGACATCTCTTTCTCTTCAAGTCTGGGAGACTACCGTGAACACACATCTACATCCATATATTTGCTTTGATAGTTCAGTTGCCATGGAACAGGATATTATGGAAGATAAAAGAACCACTAAATATCAGAATAATGGTGTAGGTAGTCATTTATCTGAATGCATATTGATAACATTCTTATGGATGCTCTCTTCTTTAACAAAATTTCATTTTCTTTTATAAAAGCACTTCATACTTATGAGAAGGAATAACTTATTAACATCAGCCAGAAAATATGTTAATATCAAATCATTGATTGAGAGCTTGAGCTGAGCTCTTTAGACATTTTAACATATATACTGAAAAGATATTTTGATCTCACTCTAAAAACAGGAAAACAAATTTGTGCCTTTCATTTAAAAAAACCCAAAAGACACCTTAATGTTTTAATGTGCTTTAGTTTTCAAATATAAGGCACACCAGCACTAATATTTTCAGGCAGATGATACTCTTTTCCTGCAGTTAGAACTGAAAAAGAAAAATAATCAGCTTAACATTAAATTGTATTTGTAACTAATTTTCTTTTTCTGCATTCACCAATCTTCCATGTGAATGCTTAAAGTTTTGCTTCACTTTCATTTGAAAAATATTTTAGAAATCCAGTTAGGTGGAAAATAGTCTATTGTCTTCATTATCCTAGTTTGATAGAGGATAATATTTTTTATCTGACTGTCCTAGTTGTTTACTATCAAAAATTACAAGATACAAAAATGACCCCATGCTGGTACTGTCAGGTGCAGCAATAAAGGTATTGTAATGAAGCCCATGCTAAAGAAATCTGCATTAGACAAAACCATGTTTTCAGCACGACCTTTGCTTGTTCTGTTCCTGTATGTTTATTGCTCAAGATCTTCATGAATGATTTTGGAAAAGCAAGGCAATATAGGAAAGATCTAGTTGTGTGGTATGTTTTAGAGATTTTTTTGGGGGGGTGGTCTTTTTGTCATTTTTAGCTTTCTTAGAAAATTGCTGCAAAACATGGCACCAGTCTTGATTCATTTACGTGAACTTTCCAATCACTTTATGTCCGTAACATAAAAAAGTGATGGCTGAACAAAGATTGTCAAAATTAAATAAATAAGACTCTTTTCCTTATGATTTTTTTAATCAGTAGGCAGCTGCTTACATCACAAGATGACAAAAATGCTCTTGCTTCCTTAAAAAATGAAAAAATGGTCTAAAACTGACACAAATACTGTAAATCCTGAATAAAGTATTCATAGTTAGGACTGCATATGCAGTTATTGCTTCCAGTGTACCTGACAGTCACCACAATGACAGCTGAAAAAAGTCAAAGCAAAAGGAAAAAAAAAAAGAATGAAAAAATGCACCCAGAGGTTATCAGAAACATTTCCAAGGAATTCTCAATATCATGAGAACACAATATATTTCCAGATGCATTTTCAGGATTAAAGCATCAAGTGCCTTAAGTGAGTGCAACTTCAATCCTGGAAGAAATATGTAAATTCATGTAGAGAGGGTCACAATACTGCAGGGAAGATCAAGTCCAGATTTTTATAAACAAGGGTTTATACTACCTGCACACACCTGTAAGAGATTAATTTCATATATAAATCACATAAAAAGAGAAAAAAAATACCCTTGAGTAATTAGACAAAACTATTAAACCTAGACAAAAAATTAAACCTCGGATTAAAAATAAAACAAAATATGTAGTATGTATGAGAATACAGTTCCTCCTGAGCCTGGAATCATCTTCCATTCTGTTTTTTCTAACATGTCAAAAGAGTTGGCTCCAATGTCTCACACTGTGTTGAAGCTGCAGTTACCAACTGAGGGAAAAGAAACAGCTGAATCATTCACTGGAGTCATGACATAATAGGATAGTAACTGGCACACGTAAAGAGCAAACCATACAATCAATATATGGGCTGGCAGTTTGATGGCATTTTTTAAAACACTGAGTCATATTAAAAAAAACTAAAAAAACACAAGCAGTTTAATAGAAGGTGTTGATTAATTCATTCCCACTGAACCCCTAGAAATCTGGCTGCCTTACAGTATACATTCCCTGTTACACATGCTACCTTCAAATATGAAAAACACAGGGTTTTCTTGGATAAGGGCACTTGTCAATTAGAGTGGGAACAATTTTAAAGTAGGAGGAATTACAGCTTTCAACATCTACATGGAAAGACAGTTACAATTACTTATAATAAGACAGTGACAAGAAAAATTCCTTCACTAAGCAACCCCGAACAGCCTGTTTTAAAGAGCAATGAAATGCAATATGTTGAATTGAAGGACAAGCAGAAATACAATTCCTCAAAGATAAAATCTTACTGAGATGAGTTTAGTTAGTAAATGAATGATTGCATATAACAGATCAACAAAACATTATGCACAAATACAAATTCTGGACTACCAACTTTGTTGCTCTCTCCTTGTGGGTGTAACCTTGTGTGTGATGTATGTATTTTATGAGACATTACACAAAGGCAAGAAAAAATTATTTCAAAAAAAACAAACAAAACAAAGCAACAGTTTTTCAGCTGTCCATGACATGTTTCTATTTATACATCTTTGATATTTTGATTGAAGGAAATAGATCTTCAATATGAAACTAGTGACTATAAAACTATGCACAAGAGCTGGATGCATCTACCAAGTCAGTTACGAGTCTAAATGACAGTCAATTTTGTGCTCGGTGTTAGACACGGACCATAAAGTGGTGTTCAGAACATTTTAACTTCCAGTGGAGTGGCTGAAAAGCTAGAAAGAACCTTTACACAGACTTTTGTGTAAGGAGAGATGAAGGGTAAACTAGAAGGTGTCTCACAGATTCAATTGACCACTTGTGGTTAGACACGCAAATTTATTTCAAATGGTCTAAATAGAGCAAAGCAGAGCTCTTGGCATTTGCTGAGACTGAGGAGAGTATATTTTCTGCATCCATTTACTCCAACTACTTTGCCAGTCAACCTTCACATTTCAAACCCATTCTGGAATGACACAGGTGTGTTGAGTTGCTCCAATCGCCAGAGAGGGGGTGGCTGGGAGGTCTGCCTGAGGCCCAGACCCCCTGGGAGTCTGCAGCAGGAGAAGCCATACAAAGAGTGGATTAAGTCACTTGGATTTTTTATCCTGGAGAAAAAGAGACTGAGGTAAGACCTTGTCCTGGTGCACAGTTTTCTCAAAAGTGGAAGTGGAGGGGCAGGCACTATTCTCCCTGCTGCCCAGTGACAGGACCCAAGGAGGTGGCATGAAGGTGTGTCAGGGAAGGGTTAGCTGGATATTAGGAAATGGTTCTTCACCCAGAGTGATTGGGCATTGGCAAAGGCTCCCTAAGGAAAAAGCACAGCATCAAGCCTGGCAGAGTTCAAGAAGCATTGGGACAATACTCTTGGACACATGGTGTGAGCTCAGTGTGGTTCTGTGCAGGGGCAGGAGTTGGACTCAACGATTCTTGTGGGTCCCGTTCCACTCAGGATAGTCTTTGATTCTGTGAAATACATTCTGAAACAAACACCTTCACTAAGATTTCCCAATTACTTTTGCATATACACTACAGTTTAAATATGAAAATAATATATATTTCCCAGGTTATAGATTATGTATAACTTATTTCACATCCACACTATGTGAACTTTTTACAGTATAGATGAATACAAGAACACATGAAAAAAGCAAATATTAATCTGTAAAACATTATGAAAGCAATCCATTGGATTAACCCATATTCAGAAAAGCAGTGTTGTTTATAACTCCTTAAGTATGTACTATAAACTATGCAAGTTACTGAAAAATACTCTTAAGCACAGCAATTACTTCCTCATGATTTACCAACGCAACAACTTCAAATCCCTAAAAAAGGAACTGCTAACAGATAAGAGGTCTGAAAAGAACAGATATTACCAAGAGAATTACTCCCTTTTATTTTGTTCAAGATCCTGTTTACAGGCAAAGAGAAAAGTGCAACTAAAACTGTGTCTGTCTATCTATGTATCTATCTATCGTTAATGCATTTAGCATGTTTCAAAAGTATTGGTCCACTCTTTACAGAAGTACAGAAGAAAAAAAAGTATTGCAATACTTCTATGCTGAAAGAGTCTCAATATCAATAATAATACAGCTAAAATTGCAATATGTACTCTCCATTTCTGTCCTTGTGTTCTGCTGGCCTTCTTACCCTTCCTCTGCTCATCTGGGTCTTGAGACTGGTATTGTAGCCTGCTGAAAGATATTTTCTTAACATATGTATATACATTTGTCTTTCTTCATTGTTTTACAGCACTGTGTGGCATCCAAATTTACTATATATAGCAGATTTTGTGTGTCAGATACTATTTCTGTGTTCTCTTGGTTGCCCCTAAAACCAGTTGTGCCAGCCCTAGGTCTGCATTTCTTTTACTGACCACTAATGATTTGTTGGTAAATGTGGGATCTCCAGTGGCAGCTTGTGTCCCTTCTCTTCTCATCACATGCCTCTACTCTGCATCACATCTTATGTTTTCACTTCTCAGGGCCTCCATAGTCATAACAGACCTGCATTTTTCTACATTACATTATTGTGTTAGAGTTGAAAGAATCTTATTTTGGGTAGATAGCAGTAACACAGAAATATTCTATATAAAATTGTGGTTGCAACACACAAGATTAAATTTTTTGAAAATAAAGGAAATTTGTCATAGACACTTGGCAAATAAAAAAAACCAAAAAACCCAACCTGTTTTCACAGCTAAATCCAGTAAAACTAAGCTTTGGTCAGGTCAAACAAAGTTCAGACAGAACAAAAAGGAGAGGCCTCAGCCCTGAGGCCTTTTAGATACAGTGAAGAGTTTATAGTCTTTACTCCCAATGACAGTGCCACATTACAGGGATACATGGCTTCCCCTTCCGTGCTATATCAGAGCAAAAAAAAAGGACTCACACAGGGCTGCTGATTTGGATCTCTTTATGTTTCTGTTTGTTTTAGGTAGAAGGATCATGTGTAGCAATACTTTGATGTTTTGGCTTTTCATGTCCAATAATTTAACAAGACCAGATAAATTTTCTCAATTTGTTAAAGGAGAAATTGTGATTTTTCCATTTTATGTGAGTAACTACTTTAATGTATTTGACCAATTAAGGGAAAAATGTTAAGGATTTTGCTCTTTCTATTCTTTGCTCTTTATCTGTGCAGAGAAGGAACTACTGTTAGGAAAAAATAAAACAAACCTGATTTCCCCATATATTCACTGTTTTTATTACAAACTAGGGATTACTTTTCCTGATTATTTTTTGTTTTTATTTTAATAGAAATTTAACAAAATTAAAATAATATTTTTTTACATGTGCTCTCACAAAGACCTGTTTTGCCTGAAAACTATTACCTCTTCACTGACTGATAAATGAAGTAGGATCCCCGAACTCAGTGGAACCTTATTAGTTCTTTTGTTCAACATAAATTTTTTACTACTTCTGCCTTCAAAGGAAATTTAATATTTGGCTCCTTTTTAGTAGACCACCAGAAGCTTTATCGCAAAATGTAATGCACATTTTAATACAAAAACCCCACCAAGAAACAAACTCAAAATGAAACCCAAAGAACTGTCTACAAAATTTAGACTACAATGTCATATCAAGTTTTGGAAGTCTGTCCATTGAGCAGTTAGAATCATCACACTCTGAAGCTTGTGTCTGCTTTCACCCAGCAGCCCTCACCTCAACACATAATGGAACTTCCATTAGAGATTTTCTGAGATTTGAAAGAGTGGAAATAAAGAAAATATTACAGTGTTAGAAAAAGGACAAGTCAAAACACTACAGCCTTTAATAATCCCTGTATACAAGTCCAATAATGGATTTGTTGTGTGAACAAATGTATGTAAATGCACAAGTGGATAAAATTACAATAACGAGATACAATTCGCCATGGCTTTTGGTCAATACTCTGCAGTGGTGTAGCATTCAGTTCATGATTTTTGCAGTGGTGTAGCATTCAGTTCATGGCAAACAACTGAAACACCTGAAAACAACCTTATGGCTTTACAACTGGTCTGTCATAGGGGTTAAGTATTGCACACTCAAACTGATACCTCAGAAACCCTCATAATGCCTAAATATGTGTTTCTTGATCATATTTTCAAAATTATTAAAGTTATCAGTGAATCATTGACATTAGATGTTCATTGATTTTGGATATATAATTAGGCTCGTAGCAGTCGAACAAAGGCTGCTTGAATTTTTCAGGTAGTGGGAGGGGAGTCGAGTTTGATTGTTTGGGGGGCTGGTTTTTTAGTATTGGTTAATGAAGAGAGAAAGCTTTTATTGTCTTTTCACTGGTTTGGAATATCATTCAGCATACTGTATGAACAATGAAAAAGGCCTTAACAAGGAGGGGAACCTTACATATGTGTTAGTGTTCAGAAGGCATAATGAAAAGATAGAAGAAGAAATGAATCATAATGATTCTTCCACAGGAAATATCTTCCACTTGAGTCTAATCACCTGTTTAATGTTATAAGAGATCTTATGGTAGGTGAATAATGTCTAATGAATAGTGATGGGATTCACCTCATTAATGACCTTAGCAGGTAAAACTGATTTTTAAGCAGAATTGTTATCTTGAGAGATTGATTAAATTGATTCAAATTGCAATTGGTTACTTACTAATTTAGTACATATTTTCTTGCAAGTAGTGTGGACTGAATCAATTTTCAGAGCTATAATGGCATCAGCAACTAATTTTGATTGTTCTTTGCTCATTTCTAGATAATTATCTAAAAAAGTGATAGCTCAAGAAGCTTCTTTATGATGTAAAAATAAAGCCAGAAGAGGCTGGGGTTTATTTAACAGTAATTTTGGTAGGGTTTCCTCCCACGTCTTTTCTGGTTTTGATATGTCAGAAGTTTTCTTTTCCTTGGTCCTGTTACCTTAGGATTGTTTGAGATCTGTGGTATGAAAGGATGCTCAGATGTCTCAGACGCTACAAAAAATGATGAGTTGATAAAAATATTAACATTTTTTCCTCAAAAACAACTGCTCTTACCCACTCGGACTTTTAAAACCAAATTACAATTCAATATATTCTTTTCTGAATGCTAGGATTTGAAAAACAAAAACAAAAAAACAAGCTTACATTGCATCCATATTCATCAGATCTCTCATCATTTGCTTTGTTCTGACATTTTTCCTGCCATGAAAATGCAGTATCAAATCCAGGGTTTGTAGCCTTCTCTGTAGTCTTTTGGAGGCTCTATATGTTCAATAAACATTTCAGTGTTGGACAGGCACTCAAAAGATATAATATTTTAATCCTATTATTTTGCCACTCAAAATACTTTTTTTTTTCTGGGAAAAAGAATTAAGAACACAAAATGAAGCCTCCTTTACACTAAATATATCCACTGTTTCAAAGCTGTTAATATGCCATAAAGATTGGAAAGACAATAAATAGCAATTTTTTCCTCTAAAAACATACAGCCACATTTCAGTAAAATCAATTATTTGAGTGGTTATGTCCATATTATTTTTTCTCTTTTGATGAATGATAGAAAGTCTGTGGTTTTGTAGCACTGATTTTCAAATGAGAAAGAATTAAAGTTGTAAAACATGCTGAATTTGCCAATAACCTCACTACAAAATATAAACAACTCCTGTTTTGCCTTCAACAGACAGCTGAAATGGTACCTTGGAAATTTAATCTGCAGAAATTCCAGCGAACATACCACTGATTCTGGTCCTGTTGCCAAGAAACAGTTCTCTTCTGTCTCCCTTGGTGCTAATCTCTACTTTTAGCACTGTTCCCCTATTCTCATTAGTCATGCAATGCTTCTTTTAAATGCTAAAGCCAGTGCTGAACATTTTGCCAATTCGTATATCTGGCAATCTTGAAAATGTGCACAGTATCTGTGCACAGCCTGTGCATTGACTACCAAGTTGCAGCAAGTTAAAACTCAAGTGCACTAATGCATAGATGGTTTTTTTTACATATATATACATTTTAAATAATTGTTTAAGACATTAAAATTCTTTTGAAATTAGGTTTCTGAAAAGAAATGCCAAGATAATTGCAGTAACTGAACTTCTTCCAGGACAGCTGGAATATTGCCTTTAAGTGTATTTAATTCTGCACAAAATGTGAGTAAGCAAGGTAACAAGTCATTGTTAATTTAGCAACTGAAAATAATTCAGCCTATTTTACATTTGATGAGTAACAGTATAGCCCAAATTATATGGTAGATATTTCTGAGATAAATAATTGCATTTGCTAGTAAATGTAAGTAAAGAACATGTCAGTAGAGAAAGTGTCTCAAAATAAATCTTCCAAATTAAAAATCCAAAGCAAAAAAAAAAAAAAAAATCAAATCCCACAAAAAAACAACAACAACAAAAAAAACCAAACCAAAAACAAACAAACAAACAAAAAAAAACCAACAAAAAAGCCTCCAAAAAACCACCAAAAAACCATCAAATGACTAGCTTGGGTTTAGTTCACTGCATCACTACATTGTACTTATAGATGGATCCTCATCCAACAACATAATGGAGCAAAATATTATCTATTTTAAGAGTACAAGTATAAAGATATAGGTAGAAATGTAAAAACTTGAAGACCAGCTAAGTTTATATTACAATTGGTAGATTGTGTCAGATTGCTATTTTGAAGCTTAAGACAACAATTCATCCTTTAATTTGAACTGAGATGCATTTTTATACAAATTTAAGCACTTTAAATCAATATTTCATAAATAAGTTTATGCACTTATTCAGCTCCTTAAATCACTATTGAAATGTAACCATGCCTACAAATTGAAAATCAGTGCTGCCAGTATCAGTTCCATGTGAACCTCATGGTGTTCTGCGCTTTTTTTTTTCCAAGTTTTGGTTATTCTCAGCCTTGACTTTTAAAATAATTCATGAGTCAGAGAAAAGCTTGCTAATGTAAATGCTAGTGGCTGAGAAAGGAAGAAAATACATTATGGTCTCTATTTCAAATCTCTGAAATTGTGTGGAGGATGATAACAAGTAACATACCAATGGTGTAGAGAAGTGTTAAGATTTCACTTTTGACAGTTTTCTAGAACAGAATTCAATAGTGATTTTCCTTACTCTCTTCCATGTCTTTTCAAAGAAAAAGTCCAGATATTCCAGTTCTGAATATCGATCACAATAATTTTTTAAAAACAGCCATTTGAAAGACACAGTATAAAGACAGATTGTGTCCTTTGTCTTATTTAGCTTGGTAATCACTGAGCATTTTAAATTCAGAGTACTTTATCTATGAGCCACAGTTTGTATGTTTGTTAGAGTGAAAGCAGATATAGAAGGGGTTTTTTTTTTGCTTATTACATGGTGGGTTTTCTCACAACGGAAGACAATAATTAAGTCCTTTAATAGAACAAGACTTGAAATGAAATCTGAGTTAAAACTTAAAGGTGACAAAGAAAAATTAACAATTCTCCTTACATTAATGAAGTAATTGAAAGTATTTCATTAGTTGCCAGGCAAATGTATTGTTAGTACTGCATTTACCACAGATCGTTGTTCTGGCTACCATGTCAGCAGCATTAGCCATTTTAACTTGTTAGCTGCCTGCCAAATTTCCCTGCTGTAGCACAATTTAACATCCTGAGAACATTAATTATTCATATGTGTATTTGTCAAAGAATAGCTTTTCAGTTTTTCTTTTGATCTTCCAAAAACAGTGGATCCATCACACCCCTAATGCAAAACAATCTTAGGAACAGCAAAATGGTGATCACTGCTCTGCTGGTGACTGTTCTGCTAGCAGAACACAGATGGCAGGAAATGCTATCCAGTAGCTCCAGTTTACTGGGTAATTTGAATAAAAGAACAATTCAGGCTGAAATGGATTTCAGGAGATCTGTAGGTCAGCTTCTTGCTTAAAAGAAGAGGTCAGACCAGGTTGCTTGGGGTTTTGTCTAGTTGGATTTTGGAAACCTTGAAGGACAGAGACTGCAAGGCCTCTGGGCAGACTTTTCTGCTGCTTGGCTGTCCTCAGGGTGAGAAAATTTTCTTTATATGATGAGTAAAACTCATGTTTCAACCTACGTTCATCAACTCATCTTCCTACCATGTACTGCTGGAAGAGTCTGGTTCATCTTCTTGCTCAAGTAGAGAGCATGCTGTACTGGGTCACCCTGGAGCTGTCACTTTCCAGGCTGAACAAGTCCATTCTCTCACCTTCTCCTCATAGGTCAGGTCCTCCAGTTAAGACTAGTTTGGCCCTCCACTGGTCTTTCTCCAGTTGGTCACTGTATTTCTATAGCAGAGGGTCCCAAAACTGAGCAGAGTATCCAGATGGGGTCTCATGAATGCTGAGAGGGATAGTACCTCCCTTCAATGTCTTGGCTTTGTCACCATGACTACTTCTTGGTGTGTTGTTGGTCTTTTTCACAGCTGGGGCACACTGTTTGCTTACAATCAGCTTGTGTTTGCTAGGGCAGACAGGTCTTTTCCTGCAGAGATGCCCCTAATCAGGCCTCAGCCTGTGTCCTTGCACTGGTGCTTCCTACCCAGGGACAGCCCTTGATATTTGTCATTGTTGCATTTCATGAGGCTTTTTTTCCCATTCCTATAGTCTGACTAGGTCCCTCTGGATGACAGCTCTTATTTCCTGCATATTGACTCACCTTGCTAAAGTATTATCATCTACAGAATCAGTGAAAATATCCTCCATTAGTGTAGCAGATAGGGACAAGC
>VZRH01005195.1:0-38666 GCA_013397555.1 Urocynchramus pylzowi
CAGGGAGACCAAAAGACACCAAAGCTAACAATTTCCATCAATTTGGGCCATGTCCATTTAAGGAAATGACCAGATCCTTGGTCATGCAAACCAACAGTTCTGACCAGCTGTCCTAGGTTTTGCTGTTGTGTGTGTGTGGCCATGAATCTGTGTAATATTAACAGCCCTGAGGATTCTGATGGGGTGGCATATGCAACGGACTTTGATGTTCAGAAGTTTGTCTGTTTTTTTCTCCTCCCACAATTGTGCCCCTTGGACTAATAACTGTGTGACTTCCTCCTTCAAACCCTACCTGATGTATATCTTTGGACCATCGATTTTGCCATGATGGGTGCTATGACAACTATTGCTGCCTTCCCCTGTGCCACAGCTTAGTGACACAGCACCAAAACACAAGTGATGTGGAGAACATAATCCAAAAGCATCTTGGCCTATCTTTGCTATCATAGTCCCAGAGATTCATCTACCTCTACTCCTCCCCAAAAGAAGTGCATTCTGGTTCAGCACTAGCAGTTGAAATCACAGATGGTGTTTCTAAACCACCTGTTTAAATACAGCTCTGGCAAACCTCCCCTTTTTCCTGGAAGCCATGTCACTTATATTCAGTGTAGTGTCAAGTTCCTTTTCCCCAACCCCAGTCATGTAAGCTCAGACCTGCCAGCTGTTCTCTCCTGGCTCCCTCTCCCTAGGACTTTAGTTCCAATGTGTGCAAAAATCCCTGCCCCCTTCCCTAAAAAGTGAAACGGGGAAGAGGCATCCTTGTTGTACAGCTGTGGTTTTGAGAGAGAAAGAGAGTTCACATCTGGCTTGTCCAAGTACACACAGAAAATCTACAGGCCAAGAACTGTCTTAGCCCAAGTCCTAAGCCAGGGCATATTTACAAAGCTGAACTTTCTACATTTCTCTGAATCTGCAATGAATTCCATTTAGATAAATACAGCACCAGTTTTGATATTTTACAAGGTTGAGTCTGCCTTCACTCTAACTTGCACCCTTGTTTTAAAGCCTGGCACTATTGGCTTAAACTGGACCTGATGCACAATTTCTTCCTCCTTCTTCTCTCCCAGCTGGTATTTCTAGAGACCTGGTTTCACAGCAATTCTTAGTTTAAACCATGACAAAGATGCTCTAAAATTAGCATATTTTTTAGGACCTAATCCAGCAATCAGCTGCTACCAGGTGTACTGCTTAATACCTTGAGAAGTCTCATTTCAGGAAAAAACCCACCACCTGCAAATGTCTCATAATTCCTTTTATCTGATGACTCAAAGTGGCAGTCATCTTTGAGTGTACAGTCACTAGTAAGAGACAATATTTTCCTTTTAAAGTACCTGAAATACATTATTGCCTCATTTCTGGTTGGAAGGTGGGCTGCTGAGAACTGCTGTCAGTTCTCATTTGTTATACTGTAAAACTGCTGAAATGAAGCACGTTTTTGCAAATGCACTTAGAACAAAGATACCTTGCTTGGTGTATTCATTGCATCCCTGTATGTGGATATGTATTCATGCACAGTCCAACCTTTCAAGCCCTATGCATCATGCAAAATGAAAGCCTGTGTCACCAAAATAACCTGCTATAAATACAGAGCATGTGACAGCAGCCAGTTTGGAGAAGTGTGTATGGCCTTTCAGTTGCTTTCTCACTAGTTCTGTCCCTGCAATGCTTTTCAAGTAAAATGTACTGTTATCCGTCACCACTTTTCTCTTCATAAATTCTGCATGGGCGGCTTCCCTGCTAATGAGAACTCATGTTTATGCACCAAAGTAGTGCCAGTGGTTAAACACATGGATGTTGAGATGTGTCTGAGTGCATTCTCAGAAAATGAGCTGGATGTAACCCAAGAGCTTATATGGTACAACATGTGTCTGCTGAGTGTCAGGCCCATGCAGGCGCAGTTAAGGAAACCACTTGGCCAGGGTGTGCAATTCCAGAGCATAAAGCCAGACTCCTGCTCTCCTTTACTCTGTGAGTTACTGTCTGGTAACAACCAGTAGGGTTTAGTAGCAGACACTAAATCTGGCCTCAGACTGGTATCTGGAGCTGCCCCAAGGGAACAACCAGCTGTCCCAATCTCCCTCCACAGCTCCAGTGACCTCTGCCAGGGCATGCTGTTAGTTTGTTTAGTTCATAAGGATGCAGCCTGGTACCTGCAGCTCATGGTCTTAACAGCCTTGGTAGGAACAGACAGAAAAATGGTTTTATCTTGGAGCTTTTCTCTCAGACTGAAACCATTCTTCATCAGCTTTTGTTAAGCTTTTTTTTTTCCTCCCAGTTTCAGTTGTTCCCCGCACAGAAATTAAATAGTCAAAGCGGTTGTGTGTATTTAATCTCAAATGAAAGAAATTCTTCACTTTTCATCCCTATGCAAGAAATGGATGTTCAGAATCTTCCCCATTTTTCATCTCAGCCTCTTTCCCTCACCCATGCATTTTTATTGCCTTTTGTGCTGTGTGAACAATGAAAGGAGAGGCAGAAAGGGAAACACATCTTCAAAATCCCTTATTAAGAGTCCCTGAATCTACAAAATTGAAATTTTGACTTAATGAGCTTTAAACATGATAATGAAATATAAAGTTTGGTCTTCAAGGCTGACATTTTGAATGGAGCTCATGATGTCATGAGTTAAAAAAATTTGGTGTCTCACCAGTCCAAGAGGAATTGAAGACTTCTTGTTTACAGTGGTAAAATGCTCCAAAATGTGCTTTTTTCTGGGTATTCTGATCATTACCAGGAGAGAAAGATGGAAATGGACCTGGCATTTTGATTAAAAAATTATATGCAATATGAAAATCCTTGGCATTCAGAGGACAGTGCTGAATGATCTTGTCTTTACCCTTATCACTCAGGCTCTGTGGGGGCCACAACTTTCTCAGCAGAGTGAAGGCTGAGAGCACAGGCCATGAAATTGTAGGTGGCAGCTCTAAAGCATGCAGATGCTTTGCAGGTAAGCATCCCTCCATGTGCTGCTGATGGCAGAAAAACAAGCTCACTCCAGCTTTATGGCACAGAAGGCAAGAGAAATCCCTCTCTGCTTTTCACAAAAAAATGGCAATGTTTCCACTGATTATATTTGTACAGAAAAACCAAGTTCCAGACTCTGGAGAACAGCACAGATGCTTCCTTCACAGTTTTCTCTCTGGCTGTTTTCCTGATAACCTCTGCCTCAGCATAAAGGCAATTAGAAATACATAGCAACTCCATGTGAACTGATGGAAGTCCCCTTCAGAGAGTATCAGCCACCGAATAAAACTCTGCATGAGGCATTTTACTCCTACCCAGAAAACTGTTGTGCTGCTGAAGAGGGAATGTGAGACTTTTACAGGGTCTTTTATTGAAGGAAATGACTAACACCGTACACTTTGGAATTTACTGATTTCATATGTATTGTATAACTCTGTATTATTTTAACTAAATAATAATAACTTCATTATCTTTCTCCCATATACCATTAGTGGTGACACAGTCTCCAGTATTAAATGCATATATTCATGTTTGTGCACACACATTCTTGTTTTACCGGTGAACACAGTTGTTCTCACAGCCAGTTGCCATGGCATTGCATGCCTAGATTAATAACATAGGTTAATAGGTCAAGGAATGCACATGCTCACATTTACACATAAAACGTTGACACATTGGACTTCAGTTGAAAACAATAATTTACCATTTCCTGGCCTTTTGTCAGAGAACTTAAAAACCTTTGTGTTTTTTAGAAAGAATTTTAGGTAGAGCCCAATAAGCACAAAAAACACCCTACAATGAAGATTGCAGTGACACCTTTAAATAGGAAGATGCAGGTATAGTTATGAATTAGTGGGGTAGGACATGAAGGCAGGGCCTAGGTGGTTTTCCTGGAATTCCATTTTCTTGGAATTCCATAGCAAGCTTTATTTTGGAGGTGCATATTGAAGACAAATGTCTGTCATCCAGACTGAAAATTGTAAGTCCATTTTTTTCCTGAATTAAATATAGCACTAATTTATCCCCAAGCTAAAATGTTTTTGTCTTTAGTTGAAAGAGATAGCCCTATAGAAAGTGGAAAACCAGTTTTCACTCTTTCCATCGAAGGCTGAAGAGAAATGGGTCACCTGATAAGCATAAATTCACTTCTGTGACTGATTCATGAAGTCTTGTGCTACATATTGCTTTGATCTTGAAAAGCAAAGGGTAAACATGCAAGTGTTTGTGCTGCAATTAATATGGCTGAATTCAAGATGAATTGGTTGGGCCAAAAGAACTTACTGGACCACAAAGTATCCAGAAATATCTCATCTGTACAATTGACATTTAAATCGTGAAGTGTCGGAATCCAAGATATTCCTCTCTGTGCCCCGAACCCCAGACAGGGGTCTGGGCAGCCCTGACAGGAAGCCAAAAACACCTGGGACTTTGATTTCAGCCCATGGAACAAATTACCAAGCTTATATGAGGAATCACAAGTCACAAAAGTTTAGACAGCACAGTAGCAGTAGTTAGAGGGTGAAAGGAGAAAATTTGGGATTTGGTACAGGGGGGTTTAAAACCCTAAGATGGAGGGATAGGGGCGTGCCCTATCCTTCTTCCTTCTTCCTAACATCCATCTTTTAGGTGATGCTGGCATTTTTAGATTGGTTCAGAGTAGAAAGTCACTGTCTAACATAGGTGTTAGGGATTGGTACACAATTGTAAATATCTAATACGTAGTTCATAGTATAAAAGATAGCACCAGCCCCCTTGGGGGGCAGTGCGCCTTGGACTGACCTGCTAACCAGAGCTCGGCGGGTCAGACAGAAAATATTTTAGACAAGAAACAATAAACATCACTGAGAACACGAGCAGAAGACTCCTGACTCCTTTTTGGACAGCTGGGTTGGGAAAAGCGGCTTCCACCAACATCTCGGGTCATCTCCAGCAGAGAAGACCCCGACAGTGAAGCTTGTTTATGTTTTAAAACTTTTGGGGGCAGTGACACTTCAGTCTTTAGAAGTTCAAAGGAATTACATGAGCTTTTTTCTAAGCATTGGGCAAATATTTACTAGTTATTGGATATCTTTCACCAGCTTGAGAAATTAGATACTTTTAGAACAATATTATGCAGGTTATTTTTGGATTTCTGCAACAAGTCAGCTCTACATCTGTACATGTTTAATTGGAAAATATTAAAAATACTACTTTTATTTTATTTTGCTATGTGTTATAAGCAGCAAACTTTAGTTTTGGATCCAAGGTTATCCACAGCTTTATTTTGACACCCCTGATGAACAGTTTTCATGACATCTTCCATCCCACAGGTATTAATGTGCTCTTTTTTCTGAAGTGCCATCTCCTTCACTCCCCAAAATAACTATCTGGGAGAAATTGAGAGAGGACAGCAATGAATATGCTCACCTTGTCTTGGAACATTTGCCTTGCAGGATTGTGTTCATAATAAAGAAACAGCAGCCTTGGTTTGAAGAAGGAATGAAGTCTCTCAGCATCTTGGACAGTCTCTGCTCCATCAGTTTTCTTTCCCAATACTGGCCCACAGAACCACCCTTACCTATACCTCTGTATCTATTAGAGAGTTTTTCAACTGGTTGTAGCCCTAATTTGGCACGTGATTTGATGGCCCCATGATTTGATGGCTCCTGCAGCTGCTTAGGTTCCAAGCGCACAAATTTTCTGCCCATCACTATTTTTTATGAAATATCAATTTAACAAAAGCACTTTCCAAAAACGAGATGACAAAGGAAATACTTCCTCCCCTTTTCATTTTAAGGAGAAGACTGTTTTGACTTGGCGTGGCTCAGAGCATCAGAGGGTTGTGTTTCTGGCAGCTTGCTCATAAATGCACAACAGGTGAGCCTGAGCTGTCAGTGAAATAACCATCTGGTGGGTTGTTCAGAGGTAAGTGTTGAGGGTTAATGTCTGCTGCCCAGGCACCTCTCATGGAGGACATTAAGCTCCACAGGGATGGTACCACCTTACTGGTTTGCAGTAAAAAATGAAGACTCTCCTAAACTTCTCATTCTCTTCTCCTCTGCACCCACCCATCCTGCAACTCACCTAAACCTGCAGCAGTAATAGTAGCTACTTTCTTCACCTGAGAGAGGTTGTTTAAATTTCAGGCAGTTTACAAAAGAGAAAAACATAATTTTAAATACCTAAGACATTTTGGAGAATAAATTATTTTAAAATATTTTCTGTTGAAAGCAACCATTTTGTATAGCATAGTGCTCTTTCAAGGGACATAAAGAGATAACGTGAATATTTTTAGATGTGAGATACTCAATTTACCTGGTATGTGTTCTAAAACTTTGAAAAATGAAAATACATTAATAAAAGATAATGGAGATTGAGATTATGTAAAACTGCTTAATCCTGAAGCAGCTTTTCTAAGAGAGTAAAGAAACCCTGGTGTCTGAACAGATGTACTATGAAAAAAAAAAGCACATGTAAAATCTGCTTATGGCCCTTTTTTCTTGCCTGTTCTTGACAGATACGAAAGTGTCATTATTTTGGCCTTTGAACTTCTAATGCACTAGGCATGATGAAAAAAACACTCCACGTACTTAGCAGCTTTTTGTGTGCCTGTGCTTAGCTGCTGATGGCCACACCAATGTGAACAGCTTCACAATTCTGCAGTGCTATTAATAATTTTATGTAGTGACTTTCCTAGAGAAGACCCCAGGAAATACAACAAACTCAGAAGCTTAGGTGAGACTTCTTGTAAGGAAGGATAATTCTGTTTTGCACAGGCATGAGTGTCTGGGGGAAGCAAGGAGTGTAACATGATATTTTGTGTGTTGCTTGGTGGTGTGTTTGACTGCAAATTGTAAATTACAGTGTTTGGACTCCAGTCTGCACTCCAGTTGGAGACTGCATGTCCTCCACAGAGCAAGCATTTTGCAACCTGTGGTGAATAGGAAAGCATTCAGCAGACTGTTTGCTGGGACTGAGGGGGAAAATGGGCTGACCCAGGCAAAAGGATGAAAACCCAAGAAGTCCAAGAGCAAATGAGAGCTGTTGGGGAATGGAAGGATTTGTTCTTTTTCTTGTGCCTGCCTTCAAAGACATGGGAAACCCATGGAGGGATGATAATCCCTCCTAAAATAGCACTGAGAAGCCTGGAGTGCTGCAGGGACAACAGAAATGGCTGGGAGCTGAGGATGTAGGTGTTTCACTGCTTTTGAAGGGGGCTGTCCCTGAATTAAATCCTCAGCTGCAGGAAGAGATGTGAAAACTGAGAGGGGAAAACTCATGTGTTTACACTGGTACCTGGAGGAGAGGGTGAGCTGCCTACATAAGCCAAAACTGGTAAATGCCTGGTAGTAACGCAGCAAAAAGACCGATCCATGGAAACAAGGATTGAAAGAAATAGGCAAAAGGAGAGAAGGGTTTGTGGGTGAGAATGAGAGATGTGGCACAGACTTTCTCCAGGGCAAAGCCTAAAGCTAAACTTGAAGTTTTGAAGTAAAGAGGTATGATATATGCATGTATGTTTTGCATCCTGGGAATTGCATGGCCTCCAAACTTCTCTCTTTGCTGCAGAAAAAATTGCTGCTGGAATAGAGATTAATAGCAACTGCTCCTCAGATTGTGCTATATATAGCAGAGCTCAAAAATGTCTCCTTCCTACACCTCTGCCTGGCAGCCAGACACATCATTTCCACCAAAACAGTGACAATACAGAGTGTTGCACAGTAAGGGGGAAAGATACTACAGCCTTTATGTGTGTGCTCCAGCCTGATCTGCTCTCTGCCACATCACTTCTGTCCCCACTGCACCCCTTGCTGCCTGGCCTGAGCGTTTTGGGGTACCACAGAGTCCAGTGAGGGGCTAGGAGTATGGTCTGCTGCTGGTGGAGATATTGACCAGTGCCGAGTAGAAAGAACAGCAACAATAATGATTGCTTTCCTCAGGATCATTCAGAGAAAAATGGCTTTGTTTTCAGAACTGTGATAATCTACATAAGCATCTCAGCTGAGTTGTATAACCTCCATTTTTTGTGCTCCAAGCTGTTTTGGATATCGAGTGTCTATTTAGTAGCTTTCTAATATATTCTATTCTGAAAGGTCTTAGAAGATTTTTGAGTGATTGCTTTTCCTTCTTTGAACCTACAGACTGCATTTTAAAATAGGAGAGTGAAAATGTGATGTGTGGTTTTTTAACTCCCCAATTTAACCCAAATGAAATAAAAAGTTTGCCTTATTAAAAGGATGCAGAGTTAGACATTCCCAAAAGAGCATATGTTTTCTTGTTCTTGGGGTTTTAGAAGTTGAATTCTTGAGGGAGGGAACACTACAGTCAAGTTCATTTCCCAAGAGACCAAGTGCTGCTGTATCTTATGCATTTTTCTTAAGATTTTAAAGCACCAGCTGTCTTCCTTTTTTTTTTTTTTTTTTGCCACTTGAACTAATGATAAGTAGTTTAACTAAAGTGATGAATAATTCACACTGTTTTTCAGAAAGCCTATAGTTATTTAATAAATTTCTGGATTTATTAATTTCATCATTTTCTTCTGCTACAAGTACTAATTTAAAAGAACTAAATTAAATTGGGACACTGGGCTAGCCTGTTGTCTTTGGAATTCAGTCAAGAAACATGTCTTCTTTAAGAATAAACTTGGGAAATAACTATTGTAAAAGATAATTCAATGCAAGGTTTTCTCAAAATAATACAGTGAAAGGAGATATAAACAAAAACTTATTCTAAAATAATCAGTATTGAGTACTTCTAAAAAATCACTTTACGACTTCAAAATATTTCCACTTCATATGTCAGAAGAAGACAACAGTGCCTCCTGCATTGATGTCAGTTTCTGAAGAGACTGCAAAACACTAAGTGTCTCTAGATTAGCTTTTCCCAAAGACCAAGCACTGCTCAGGCTGTAGTAAACTCCATGATTTGAATACTGAAACGGAATCTGAAACCTTTTAAGGATCTGTTCTGATGCCCTGGAGACGTGGAAACTCCACTAGAGACCTCACTACAGGCAGCACCGGCCTACAAGAATTGTTTTTTCATCCTGTATGGCCTTATTTTGTAACCTTTCATGAGTGATTTAACATTTATCCCCTTCTTGAAAGGAGAAAAAATTAGTTCTTTGTTCCATAGGTACATTGTATAGGCTGAATTTTGTCAAAGAGTTATTAATATTAAGATGCTTTTAACTTGGCATACAAAGAGAGGGCAGCTCTGCTCACAGAGTTTAAGTAAGCATTTTCTGGTTTTTTTCATAACTGTTAACTATTGTTCAGTACTTTCTAGGAGTGCATGGTTCTATCCTTGTTAGAAAGGGATTTAAAATAAAATCTCACTTTCCTCATGAGTGCACTTGGGCATGGAAAGACAATAAGTAGGTTGCCTGAGGTCATGCAGAAAGTCTGAAAGGCCAAGAACAGTTCTGACTTCAGTCTTCTGTCCCAAGATGAATAGATTGTTCTTTCTCCACAAAAACAAGAAACAGAACACTTAGACCACTGAGAAACAGGAGCAAGTCCAGTAATATTTCCCTGCCCCTGTTTTCCTAAACATAGTAAAAGTGGTCTGTGGGGTTGCATTTTCTCTGTAACATAACATTTGTAGTATAATCCTGCAAATGCTTATGACATGAGCAAGCAACAATCCCATCATTCAAATACTGTCTATAAATGAGGAGATTTGTATTCTATAAATATCATAGAATGGGCTTGGATGAAAGGAACCTTAAAGATCATCTAGTTCCAACACCCCTGCCATGGGCAGAGACATCTTCCACTAGACCAGGTTGCTCAAAGCTCTATCCAGCCTGGCCTTGAACACTGCCAGGGGTATCCACAGCTTCTCTGAAAAATCTGTTCCAGTGTCTCACCACCCTCATAGGGAAGAATTTCTTTTTGAAAGAATTTCTTATTAATATCTAGAATTTCTTCTCAATATCTAATCTAAAGGGGAATAATTTCTTCTTAATATCTAATCTAAACCTACTCTCTCCTAGTTTGAATCCATTCCCTCCCATCCTGTCACTACATGCTCTTGTAAAAAATCCCTCTCCATCTTTCTTGTAGGTTTCCTTCAGGTACTGGAAGATAGAAATTAGGTCACCCCAAAGCCTTTTCTTCTCCAGGCTGAACAAATCCAATTCTCTTGGCCTTTCCTCGTAGGAGAGGTGCTTCATCCCTCTGATCATTTTGTTGGCTCCTCTGGACTTTTTCCAACACATCAATATCTGTCCTGTGCTGGGACCCCAGAGCTGGATGCAGCACTGCAGGTGGGGTCTCACTAGAGAGGAGCAGAGGGGCAGAATCCCCTCCCTCACCCTTCTGGCCACGCTGCTTTGGAGGCAGCCCAGGACACGTTTGTCTCTCTGGGCTGTGAGTGCACATGGCTGGGTCATGTCCAGCCTCTCATCCAGCAGTACCCCCAGGTCCTTCTCCCCAGGGCTGCCCTCCATCTGTTCATCCCCCAGCCTGTGTTGTAACCAGGGGTTGCCCCAACCCAGATGCAGCACCTTGCACTTGGTCTTGTTAAACCTCACAAGAGTCTCATGGGCATACTTAAGAGTCCAGATCCCTCTGAATGGCATCCTGTCATTCAGTTGTGTCAAGTGAAATTGTGACCAAGTGAAGACTTTGCTCTTCCTTTAGCATGTCAGGGACATCGTGGATCTGAAAACGAGAAATAGTGGCATCTAGATTGTACAAGAGGAATGACTTACACAAGGAACTGATTTATATTTAAATCAAGGTCAGAATTTCAGATTTGCTAGTGACAGGACCATGGTGGTGCAGCTGGGGAGGCTGCTGCAGGACTTCCCTAGATCTCTGTGCAGCTTTTTATTTTTCCACTGCTTTTCCTTTTAAGGTGATTGCTGCTTCTCTTCTCTTCTTTTTCTTTCAAGTGAGAAGGAACTCCAGGAAGCTCAGTGTGGTTATATCAGGTAAAGGGCTTCACAGGATGGGCCTCCAGCACCTGAAACTGAGTTCCTGTTTACCTAAACCACGCACAAACACCCTTACTAACTTGGCTCTTGATATGCCACTCCTTATTGGTACAAGATATGCTTTTACCCCTCCATTTTCATTCTGGTCCAACAAGTTTTAGGTATATAATTTCTAAAAAAGCCTTTGAAACCTTATGTGGACTTTATGATGATAAACTCAGCAGGAGTCATGGCCTAACTGGGTCTGTGATTATTTTTTTTTCTGATGAAATACTAATATAATATCTAGAGTTGAGAAGGAAGGGGAACACATACAAGAAATCTAATTAACACGAGAAGTCTCACCAGCAGTAGTTTCTCCATCTTCCTTTCAGATAGTACTTTGATAAACATATTTCGATTCCACTGCTAAATGAAGCATTTGTGAAAACTGAGTTAGCCACAAATCATGAGTGAGTTTTAAAATACACATAGCTTCCCCCTTTTTTGGTTTGATTTTTGTTTGAAGACCAAATGATGTTCATTTGACTTGTCCAGCCTTCTCTTCCTTGCAAATAAGGGCAAAAATTTCCCCTTAAATAAAAAACAGCAGATATTTTCACAGCAAGAGCTGAAATTTTAAGAAAAAACTACAAACATGAAAGACTGGAAAATGTGGAAGCTGGGAACACAGATCCCAATACCCATCTAAGTTCATATCTACTGATTCAAGTCTAGGATGAGAAAGCTGTGCAGATTAGTCAGCATTGATATGGACTGCATGGTTCAGGGCAAGACTAGTCTTTCCTAGACTTCTGTGTCTGTGAAATTCCACAGAAATGTAGAAGTCCCATATCTGGGCTGAAAGAAGGCAATGTATTTTTTTTCTACTGCCTTTGTAATACATATGTAGGAGTTGCACTTGGTAGGCTTTTTAAATAGATCTTAAATCTACTTAAATGCAAGCTGCAAGGAGGTTTAAAAGCTATTTTTATAATAAGCTTTTTTATTAATGTCTTATGAGCTGTCAGCCATCCAGTCACACGCAGTTGTGGAGCAGAGGAGAGGCTTCAAGGCTGGTGGCACTCTTGACACATCTGCCTCTGCTAGGCCATGGGAGACACTTGTCTGGATGGAAAGTTAAGTTTTAAAAAGTGATGATTCAAATGCCTCTGGTGCTTCATGTACCTAAATACTTCTGCTCCTTTTTGTTTAGTTGTTCATTTAGCTATTTCCTAAGTTTATCCATGGGCCTGGCTTTTATTCTTAAAGTCTTCTGCCCATCATTAGTGACTGTTATACTTGCAGTTTAAAACTACTCTAAAATAAATTCATGTGCATGGATAATTTATAATTCTCAGTTTTCAGAATTAGACTCATAATTTTTAAATCTTGACAGTATTGTGAATGTTTAATTTGGAAGTACTTTGATCTTCTATTTTATTTAAATAGGCAATAATCCCCACTCTTTTTCTGTGAGCCCTTTAAAATCTGACTAACTTTCTGGACTCCTTTTGAAAAGATATGTACACTTTTAATCCCTAAAAGGCAGCAAACAACAAAAAATGTATTTGTTTTTCTTCTCCCACTTTTTCCTGTGAGCAACCTGGCCTCATGCCCCTAGGTAAATAGGGATGCAGTCTGCACATTTTTTCCACACCCACTGTTATGACAATTGGAAGGCTTTGGTCATTATTTTATAAGATCTTTTTTCAGTCAGTTTGATGAATCCTAACATATTTTTTTTCACAGAAGAAATAAAACCCAGAGGATATTAACCTTGATCTTTAATTCATATCCCTTTAAAAGGGAAAAGAAACATTGTTCCTCCTCTTGAACACAAAAGCCTTTGCTGGCCTGGTAGGCTGGATGGTGAGGTACAGTGACAGAGTGAGGTTTACTGCCTGTGCAAGGTAGGCAGATTGCCACCTCCTGCTTGTGTGTTGGCCAAAAAGATGAACAGTAGGAGATTATCCATCTTTGACTTCCAGCTTGATAATTATGCACCATATTGTTTTCCTATGGCCAGGGATTAAGGACTAGTCTCAGCAATGTTCCTGGCTTGGAAGCAACATGTGTTAGACCAGCAAAGAAGCAGTTTTTCATGAAGCTTCCTATTGGAATTGCTGTTCTGATGGCAAAAACAAGTAAATATTCATGTGTTGGCAGCATACGTATAGTACACAACTCAAAGGCTTGAGAAGACATCATAACAAACAGACGGAGTAAGAAGGAACAGTTCCCTAGGGCTTCCAACAACATCTTATTCCTTTTGTCCAGTGTGGGCAAGTGGCATGCATTGTAGGAGGGGAGTCACAAAACACTGGAGTGCATTTTAAAACCCTGAAATGGGACCTGGCATGTGTGAGGCACAGGAAAGGTTGTGCTGCAGAAGGAGTTCATGACTGCCACCATCGTCAGTAGCTGAGACTACTGAAAATCAAAATGCACCAGTCTGCAGGTACCCAGTGGGATGTATTGAGTGTAGAGCTGAGCCCTGAGTCCTGCAGATTGGAGGCCTTCTCATCCTGACTGGCTGGCATTCCCTGGATAAGCACAGCCACAGCTCTCTCTAAAGGCTGCTTTTCCCCCATCCTCCACTTATGAAGGGTAGGGAGAGGTACTTGTAGTAGGGAAATAGAAATGAGAAGTCATGGCTAAGTTTTTGGATATGACACCCAACAAGAAAGAAGTTTGGATTACCACCCCTGCTCCCAGAGTGACTTACTTGGCACCAAATATTAATTGACTACAGCATAGGTCTCACTGCACAGCTCTGGCACCCTACTGGCCATGGAACTGTGCTCTCCTCTTCATGACTGGCCAGTTTTGGTTGCTGAGCATCTCATGTGCTGTGTTTGATTGGGTTCTAACTGTTTTGTATTGCCAGGAAGCCTCACAGCTCCTTGCTGAACCCTGTTACAACACATAGAGCACCATCACAGCCAAGGTATATAAATACAACTGCACTGAAGGGAAGTGACTATTGTGAGTCACAGCCATGCAAGTTGCACTGATATCTGGCTTTAAAGGTGATATCTATCGTGGGTGTGCATTTAAAAATAAAATCCTTTTTTTTTTTTAACTTTCACTAGCTTTCTATGATCAGCTTTAAGTGCAACATGTAAACAAGGCAGTAGTAAAGGAAGGTGCAAACCTGAGTTAGTCCTTAGTCCTAGATGGCATCTGAAGGAATTTTCTGATCAAGAAAGTGTAGCAGTGCTGGGCCATCCTTCCACCTTCCTGCTGAGCTGTGTTTTGGTTTACAGCCTGAGTTTCCAAGACCTCTTGTTGACCTGTAGGCTCCAGCTGTTCTGACTCGAATAATTTCAATTATTTATGTATACATTATGAAGAAAATACCCGAATCTAAAACTCTGACCCCATTTAAATATTTAATTAGAAAAAAAAATCACAGATAGAAGAGAAATAACACTTGAAATGTACCACACTAAAGTGCTTTTGGGAAGGCATTACCAATGTCTGGCAAGTAATAGACCTACAGAGAAGCTAATACCACTTGCCAAACTGGTTGGTAATACTTGATGACTCCTCTGGAGTGGTTACTATTAATGTTTCTTGCCAGGGTTCATAAAGAGGTTGCATGCCACAAATTGCTCAATGTGACTGCTAAAAATCTTACGTTACTTGGGTAAGATTAAATGAAAACCAAATGTTGTAAATGTACTAGTGGGGCAGGTGCTTATGTTTATCTCCTAATGGACAAATCCCTGGAGCTTCTGGGTTATATTTGCTACTTGAAAGAGAATTTTATTATAAGGAAGAAATTATATGACTTCCTAGGTTACTCCAATCTGGAGTAACCAGGGAATTAATAAAGGGATGAGGACTGCAAGAAATAAGCTAAAATAACTTTAACAGAGGGAGGAGCCAAGGATTCCTGCACAGATATAGCTGGGAGTCTGGAGAGACGGAACAGCTCTTGCTCCACTGGGTTTCACCCAGAGGGACAGCTACCCCTTTCAATTGGATCTGCAGAGGAAGATTTTCACCTTTCCTTCTACAGGATTCCTGCTCCAACAGAAACACACCCGAGGACTGAGTCCAGGAGGACTGCAGCCACAATTCCAATTGACACTACACCCTGACCCTGGGTGTCAGGTTGTGTTCTGACTCTGTCTGTGTTGTTTTAATTTACTGCATTTGTTTATTTTATATTTTTATTTTTTTGCTTCCCTAGTAAAGGACTGTTATCCCTGCTCCCATATTTTCTACCTAAGAGCCCCTTGATTTAAATTTTATAACAATTTGGAGGGAGGGAGTTTACATTCTCTATTTCAGGGGAGGCTCCGGCCTTCCTTAACAGACACCTGTCTTCCCAAACCAAGACAGATAGTAACTATTAGAAGCAGTAATGAAGAACCTCACCCTGAAACTGATGTTAAAGTCACTAGGACTTGGCCTCTCCTCCTGCTGGGGTTTGCTGCTGCCTTGGAGGCAGGAGCTCTCTCTGGCTGCAGCCTTTAAGCTCTAGGAGGTCATTAATACATGTCCATCTTCCCTGGTGCTGCCTGTTCTCATGAAACCTGTGACAATGAAACATCGTCAGAATTGGCCAATACTTATTGTTTTTCAGTTGTTGTTCTGGTTTGGTTTAATTTTCTAATTGCTGTTTCAAAACTAGAAAAGTAGATAAGGCTTTCTGATGAAAACCAGTGTGCACTTTTTAACTGGAGAAAATCCCAGGTCTTAAATAATGTATGCTAAGAGCTAAACTTGGTAAATCTCTATAGAGGGCTCTTTCAGACATCCATTCTCTTAAAAAAAACAAATGGTATTTCTGAGTGTACTGATTGCCAATAATGTAACTCTTACAATAATTCTACATTCAGGGTTTAGGTCACACAGCAGGCTTAGAGATACTGCAAGTTTGCACACTGCTTTTTTCCTTAGCATTGGACAACTTTAGGACTTCATATATGCCCAAGGCTGAAGGAAATGCCATGCAGAAACATCCAAAGCTTACTCAGGTGCTTCATATAATTTACATAGTAAATCTAGTTTAAGTTTTGCTACATTTTGAAGGAGTCTTTCTAAACTGTAAGACTTGTATTAAAACAAATTGGCAACTTAATAATTTTTAGTAGCACTCTTGTGAAGATTGTTCTCCTGTGGTTAATCTAACTGCTTTTTGAAGGCTTCAGAGCAGCCTTAAAATGCAATTTATTTATTTTGCTATACTGCTCCAGAGTATATGTATTAATATATATGTAATAAATAAAATGTCATTTAAAGAGGTGTAAATTAGTCTTAAAATGCAGAAAATAAAAATCCTGCTTATTCCAGTGAAAAAGTTAAAATTTGGTCTATTGGCCGTCTAGTTCAGCAAAGATGGCAGGAGCAAGTGCTGGCTCTGGCAGCCCCTAAATGGAAAGTTGGTGGAAGTGAAGGAATTATCCAGGAAAAGTATGGCTGTGTGCCTGCCAGGGTCTCAGTCTTCTTGACAGGAATCAGTTATCAGTCATCAGAGTGTGGTCACTGGATTAGGTAACCCTGATCTGACCTGAGAGAGCAGGCACTGACCAGGGGACTTCTCTGAACAAACTGATGGCAAAGAGCTGGTGGTGTGCAGAGTATGAGGAAAGTTCAATAAGCTGAATGCAAGCTCAGGCTGCTGTTATCACAACAGCTTCTGCTTCTTTCTTTGACTCTTGTTTTTCAAGGACTTCTCAGTGAGGCCAGAGCAGCTGTTATGCTGGCAAGGGTGCTTCTGCCATTCAAGCATGTCAAAACAGAGGATGTCCTTCCAAAGGATGCTGAGAAACTGGGAGATGGGAAAAGAGCAATGAGAGTGACAGAAGGGCTAGAAAGTAAGATTTATGGTAAGAGTCTTGGAACTTTGCCTTTTGAGCTTAGCAATGTTATCAGGGAACAAAACTAGGGTTAGAGGACTCATGTCTAGGAAAAAAGACCATAAGAAATACCAGCCATAACACTAAAGCTGCATGAATTCTGATTCTGAATACCGATACTAACCTTTCATGAAATCTGTTGGGCATCTTTAAGCTGGGCATGAAAGCTTGTCTGAAAGACTAACTCTAACTTGAATAGATGGGCAACAAAGCTGTGAAGGGTCTGGAGTCTGATGAGGAGTGGCTGAGGGAGCTGAGGTGGTTCAGCCTGGAGAAAAGGAGGCTCAGGAGAGACCTTATCACTTTCTGCAAGTTCCTGAAAGCAGGTTGTAGCAAGTTGGGGGACAGTCTCTTCTCCCAGGCAACAAGTGACAGGATGAGAGGAAACAGCCTCAAGTTGCAACAGAGAGGCTTAGACTAGATATTAGGAAAATTTTTACATGGAAAGGATTGTAAAGCATTGGAATAGACTGCTCAGGGAAGCTGTGGAGCCACTATCCCTAGAACTGCTAAAAAAAGCTATGTGGATATGGTACCTGATGTGGTTTAATGGTGGTGCTGGATTGGTAGTTCGACTTGATGATCCTAAAGGCCTTTTCTACCCTTAGCTAATCTATGAACATGAAATAATTCAGTGAGGTCCCATGGCCTCTTATGCAGAGGATGAGATGCTGCAATCTACATAGAGGCAGAGCTCTGCACATGTGGACCTGACTGACAAAATTATGAAGAGTCCTCACTTGCTTTTGCAAATTGAATTACTTTAAGTTGCCTTCAGCACTACTGATGGAAGATGGACAAGGAACTGGCATACCCAGAGCAGCTGAAAGCAGTCTGAAAGGATATTAGTTTTCTCATCTGTCTGGCTTACCCACACTGCACAGCAGCAGCAACTCAGCTTGCAGTGGAAGCTGCACCTCCTACTAATCCCTTTTCGTGGTTCCTCTGTGCTATGAGGGCACACCAAAATGCCACCACCAGTAGAGTACAGTGGGTTGAAGGTAAAAAGGCTAGGGATTATGATCAGGCATAAAAATACTGATAGTTTTCAGAATTGGACTTACTGGGATAGGAAAGAAAATGGGATGACAGCAAGAAATCCCTATAGAGTATGTAATGTAAGAAAAGTAAGCTCCCAGTAATTACTGCTCAGGTATTACTCCAGAGACTTCTCTGGGAGTGTCAGGAGTGGTTAAAAATCAAATAAAGTGTTAGAAATCCACAGGACAGGGGTTTTGAGCAAATCCAGCAAGTGTTGTCATGCCATTAGATAAACTGTGGTGTGACCACAGGCTGTGGGCAGATCTGCAGGTTCCACTACTCCTCTGAGGAGACAGTTGTTGAAAAAGGTGGGGGGAGGTCTCCAGAATATCCTGCTACAAGATTGTTTTCATTCAAGGGAGGTACAATTTTAGAATCTTCAGTTTTCCCTCAAGATGAAGAAAGGATGTGGTACAGTCTTAGTCAAGGATGATTGGAGAGTCTCAGTGAATGTCTGCTCATCAGGCTCTTCTGTTGGAGCGTGGCTTTAAAAAGAAAAATACATTTTTCAGGGAGGGCATAGGGAAAAGGCAGAAGTCATTAGCAGAGGATGTTGTAGAGGCCAGAAGTACAGAAGGACTAAGGAAAAAGAATAAAACATGAGCTGCAGATGTTGAACATAATGGTGTCAACACAGATAGGTTTTTTAGCTCCAGAAGTCCTTCGACTCTTTACTGCCTGGAAAAAAGGGAAAATATTTGCACTGGAGAAAGGACTACTCTGTATTTGCCATGTTTCTTTCAATTTTTCCCCTAAGCAAGAGTCTTAAAAGGCAATTATGGGGAGGAAGAATTCTCAATACCACTCTTGCTCCCTATTTCTTTTCACGCACAATGAATAGAAGTCTGTTGGGAGAAGTAAAAGCAGGGGGAAGGTGGCACAATGAGGTGAGAGCAGCTGTAGGTAGGAGAGGTAACATGATTATCAGGGCATGGAAAAAACAGTGGAAGATACTTCCTTTAGACCTCATGGCAAGGTATTATCTGTGTCCCTGCTGAGCATCTGCCACTGCTGGGAAAACAGGATACAGGTGGAGGTTTGCCACAGTCTGACTGTCCTCAGGATCATAACAGCACAAATGTGCTCCCAGCATGCCTGGGTGATGCCAGACATGTGGTTCACTGCAGCTTCTTCCTTCTACCAGTGGAAGAAGCTGCAGTGAACCACTCTTGTAGAGATGCAGTAGGAATTATTTCAGCAAAAGGGTGAGATCCAGAAACCTCATTTAAATGAGATACCTATTTCTCAAATATTTCTTTGGCTAATAAAAACCACCTCCTGAACAACTGTTTTGGGTTTTTTCTTTTCAAATGTCAGTTACAAATGAAAGTGGTCTTGAAAATTGATTTGATTTGCATTGCCTCTAATGCTATGTATGCACGTATGTCATGCATCCACAGCCTCCATCCAAACTGAAATCCCCTTCCTTGATATCCTTCCATGTAAATAAAAAACCCGAAAAGGATGGATCCTTGGCTACTACTCAAAATTAATTTCAATAATGCACCAGTTGCAGAACTGGTCCAAAATGCACAGAGCATCATGGTAGTTTTTTATGTCATTTGTCTGGATTTCTCACTAAGGTTTCTCACCTTAGCAAATTTCTTCTGGTTTTGAAATGCTTTGTTCTCTGATAGTACTGGCAGCTCCCTCTCTTTTCCTCATATGACTGGGTCAGTCTAGTAATTCCCCATCTTTGCTGTTCTAAATAGCCGCTCTTCTGCAAATTTGCATTATTATTGTGATGTTTAGAACAAAGGAAGTTATTCCTAGCAATGAAAATGCACCTGGGAGGGTGGAGAAATAAACTTGAAGGGTTTTTGCATCTTGTAAGGAGCAGTTTAAATTATGGTTATACTGTATTAATGCTGCAGAGTAAAAAGCTGTCTGTTCCTGCCCCAAAAAGGGACTTTTCTATTCTGCTTGGCCTGGTGATTAAGTCCTTCTACATACTAGGAAAGGACAAGATTTCCTGCAAAACTGATATCTGAAGCAGCCTATCCCATTACTTAGTTTCCCCTCATGACAGCAAATGTCAGACTAAATCTCTTTTCCTTTCACATGAAATAAATTCTGGCATAAAAGTTCCAGAAACCAATTGCATAAGTATCTATGAAAACCCTCTCTTTTTATTAATCAACCTCTTGTACCTAAAAGCTGAATTAGAGTTCTTGAGCTACTGAGAAAAAAACAAACAAACAAACAAACAAACAAAAAAAAAAACACGGGGAAGCTCATGGCTACTGTCATTGCTGTGAAAGCCACAAAAAGTTCAGTGCTTGCATGGTTGTACTGCTCCTCAGGAGACAATGCTTTTGGGGCTGCATATATTTAGACATGACCAGAAACAAAACCTTGTGCTCTAAAAGAAAACAAGATTGATGTAATGAGTGACAAAATGGTAGTCAAACTAATGTGTTCATTTAACCTTGCATTTGTATGCTCATTAAACACAATGCTTAACTGCTGCTGCACATTTTTAATCGGTGGTGAAATCTAGGTATATGAATCTGTCTCAGGATAATTAAATGTTTTGTTAAAATTCACTGAGCTGTTCCTTAGCTGCTACAAATCTGCCACAGGTAATGTAGGGTAGGCTAAAAGATGCAAGAATCTAATCTAATTATCTAAACCAGACTTTTCCACCCAAGCTATGTATATGATGCAAACAAAGGAACTGCCTAATCCCACCTTTCCATGCAGCTAAGTAAGTGGAATGATTTTTTTTTAGCTCCAGCAGTATGCTTAAAGAGATGTCTGCAAAACTTATTAGAGGCAATGGAGTAGCATTGCAAAGCTATCAGTAATATATAGCAGTACAGCTGAATGTTAGGAATAAAAGTTGTCTAAAGAAGGAAATAATATGATGTATCATCAGCAAGAGATTAAGATGGTGGGTGGTTCTCTCAGATGGCTTCTGTATTTTGCATTCAGTGTAAGGGATCCTCTGAATTCCTTGCAAAGGGTGTTCAAAAACTCTAGTGATACTTAAAAATCAGAGTCTTGGCTTAATGTACAATGATTTGGCAGGATAATTTAAAAAAACCAAAAACCAAAAAAAACTCAGAAACCCCAAAACAATACACAAACCCTTTGTAAATTATGTTACAATGACAAGATATTGCTCTTCAGCTAGGTAATGCCATTCAAAAACATGGAATGCCAATTCCATCAGAGTCAAGATATGCCACATCTATCAAGAAGCTGGAGCAGGGTTTCTACAGGAGTAGGCCAAGGGGTTAGAGCTCTACACATTGCTTTTTATTGCCATTTGAACAGAGTACCTACCTAGTATAAGTGTAGACATATCCAATGGAGATGCAGTGTCACTTTTAGAGATGGCACATCTGACTCATGTAGTTGACCATGTGGAGGTATAAACAGAGTTTCTAAAATAATCATCTTTCCAACAAGGGATGGTAAGCATCCTCTATTTCTGAAAGATAAACAGGAATACAGAAGGGCAGGCTGCATCTTACTGCTCTGAAAACAGTGCATTCTGGAACTAATGGTGTGGCTCAAAGGTGTGATAAAAACTTGTGACTTGTTACAGCAGCTCCTGTCAAAGCAGATTACTTGGGGCTCTTTTGTGTTGGTACACCTTCTGTAGGCAGTAAGTGGGCAAAATTCACTTGAACTGCTGTAGGGAACAATAGAATTTGTAGTATTAAGGCTGCATCCAGATTTATTCAGGCATAAATTAGAGCAGAGCCTCGAAAGCTGTTGGCTGTTCAGGTCTCTATGAATTCTTCACTTAATGCAGTGGTACAAAGCCCCTAATCCCATCACCACCTTCAAGAGGGCTGCATATGTTTTTTTTTTTAATGACTATTCAGAGGGAGCCTTTCCACCATGTAAAGGATAGTGAGGTGATTTCCACACCTGTCAGTCCAGGGCAGGGCTCCTGCAGAAGCCTGGTGTCTAATGTGTCACTGCTGGGCATGAGCTGTGGCATTTCATGAAAAGGTTCTGAGACTGACAAAGACCCGAGGCTTTCAGGCTTTCTGCACTCTGAATGTGGTGGCAGAAGCTTTCTGTTCTTCTAGGTCTTACTGATTGAGACTCATGTCCTTTTACACCCCAGGATTTTGTTTGTACCAGTTCATTTTGAGATGGTATGGGCAAAGGGAATCAAGTTTGTCACATTATCAAGACACTTCTGATGATGGAATGAGTAGATCAGAAATGAAAGGCTGTGACTGTGGAAATATTAGGCTTCTCATTATTGTTTTCTGTAAGACTTGCAGAAGAGAGGGTTTTGCTCACAAAGAGCACTATTCTTTCAACTCTGTGGCTACATTAGCTGCTACATACAACCCAGCTACCTGATGTCTACAGTTGTGCTGTATCCTGGAAAAATGCTATACCTTCTCATTCATCTTTATGTTGGCATGAATTATTTTTAATTGAAAATGTTTTTAGCCTTTGAAAAATATTTCAGTACCCTCAGAAGGACGGGGAGATACTCAAGTAGCATTGTTATAATACTTTTGTTGCATACTGATACAGTATGATACAGGTGGTTTTTTGTTTTGTTGACTAAGAAAGTGTTTGAAGAAGGCAACATAAGCATACTAAAAACCAAATCTGGAATTGCCCAAATCTGGAATGCCTCAGCTTGAGGTAGGGGCAAATGTTACCCAGTGCATTCATACTGGACACTGCTGTGACTGAACATCCTTAACAACATTGTGCCCCAAATGCTGGACACATTATGTCTGAATGAAATCTATGCCTAAACTATATTATACTAGAGGACAATCCATCTGCTTAGTTCTCTACAGACAGACTGAGATCTGCTTTACCAGTGCTCTAATCCACCTGGACACATTAAACTGATGCAAGGTCTCTGTGATCCCAAAGGCTCCTTGCATGGCCTTGACAGAGCTTGTGTTGCTCTGGCTTGGAGCTGGGGTGGAGCAAGGACAGGTCTGGGCAGCCCTGCTGCTCTGATGAGCACCCTGCCACACTTTAAGAAGGGCAAAACTGAGCAGGGGAATGGTGAATCCCAATCTGTGTTCCGTGTTCCACAGAGATACTCTATCTGTTGTGGTTTTTCAAAGCAGCTGCTGACATCTGTGGTGTGCTGTGGTTGTTTAGCTTGCATATGAAGTACTGGCCATGGGTGCTCTCTCAGTGTTCCCAAACTCTGTAAGACCAAGTATGTGTCAGACTGAACTCTCAAGTATGCTAATCTCCTTTTAAAGGGAGAAGGACAAGATAAAAGAAAATTCCGTTGGTTTGAGGTTTTTTCTTTTTTTTTTCCTGAAAACTTAATCCCATCCTCTTCAGACATTATCTTTAGTCTTTGGGAATGACTTGGAAAGAGACTAATGGAAAATGTTTTAAAAACAAGTATTGAGATTTTTTTTCCCTAGCTGATAATAACAGAAGCTACTGAAGGGCTTTAAATTGTCAGTGTAAATGAGCTGAGTGCCCTATAATATAGGTTATGACAAATGTATTACAAAGTAGTCTTATGAGCCACTATTGTTACATGTCAATACTGTGACTGGCACAAGGAAATTGCATTTCCATCAAATAAAGCAACAGAAGGGCAAAAATATCTTGTTATGCCTTGGATAATCTAGGGAGACAGCTAAAAAATATTGATAAGAGTCTGATACACACCCTTCAGTATCAGAGTTAAAGAATTGTAATTTTAAATTTATTCACATGGACGGTCATTAGGTCAACTTAAAAACTTCTAAAGGGCCTTCCCTATTAATTATAACCTGAAAAAGAAATGCAAACCTGAAATAGTTTTTACCAATATGTTATCCATTTCTGTTGTATTTTCCAGTTCCAGCTACTGTAGATCAGTAAATATATACTGGGCTAAATCCCACTCACTTTAACTATATCAGAAATACCACTGATGTCCAGGAAGGACTTGCTCCACTAAACTGGTAAAAAAATTACTTCACTTTCAAGATTTTATGGCATCTTACAATACTATGTTGCAAGCTAAGAATTAAACAAAAAAATCTCTAAATTTAGAGATGCAGAAAGAACATGCCGAAGGAAGGGGAGAAGGAAACATTCTTATGTCTGCCTTTTTTGTACCTCAAAAAAGAAGGGGAAACGTTTTCAACCAATTTTCAGTTGTCTGACTTAAAATGCTATCAGAGGAAAATTACATCTCTCTCAGAGGAATTAGAGAATTAGAACTGGCTCTTGTTTCAGCTTCTTTGCCAATTTTTGGGCTAATGACCTGGGCTATTGTGTGTGCCCCAGAAGAGTCACTTACAGGAATGATAGTTAAACAGTCTGAGATGCAAACCAAACTTCACACCATCATTGTTTGCTTTCACTTCACAGCTGTCCATTATCTTGAGGCTCTGTGGGCTGGCTAGCACATTGTTCTCAATTTTTGGTCCTGCTTATACAGTTGGAACAAACTTGTAACTTTGTTTTTAAAAAAACCCAACATGTTCACCTACCTCACCCTAAACAGCTACTGAAATATTAAAATACTACTATTACATTTTGGGGGCATTCAGATAATAGATATCAAAGTAACATTATGAAAGTTTTGGACCTACAGGATACCCAGTCTGAATTTTATGATAAGAAAAGGGCTAAAGACTCGTGAGAGAGTGTCAGGAAGGTCTAGAAAATCTTACTCCTGTATCAGCACAAGTCAGACAGCACTGTGACAAAGTTTTACTTGGTTTGAAGAAGAACAGAATATGATTCTGGGGAGACAATGCTTCCTGTAGTCAGTCAGACTCGTGTGGTGTGCAGGACTCAAGTCACCTGCTTGCATATTGCTCTAATGCCATTCTGTCAGTAAAACACAGGTTACTGATGTGATTGGCTGTCTTCTTAAAGTCTAATCCCACCTGCACCTGACCAGTTGATGGGATCATAATAGCAGGTGTTCCAAAGGACCTTTATTCTCTCTTAACCTCAAGCCTCATACTGAAATGTCAATCTAATGACCAAGAGAAAAATACTAAATTCTGCAATGGCATTAGTAGGTTATTTCCCCATTTGTTTTTTCCTATTGAGACTTACATACGCATGTTCCTAGGAAGGTGACAAATTCTGACAGATTTTTGCTCATATCCTTCTGAGGTATATCTCCTAATTGAGGGATAGATTAAAGTAAATTGTGAAAGGACATGATTTTCCCCTTTGTTTTCCTTTCAGTAGTCTTTTTGCTTGTCCTTTTTTTCCCTGAATCTGGGACACCTGTGGATACAACATAGCTGAAGAGGCCTAACACTTCAAGGAGGGAAAGTTTGAAGCTCTTTCATTACTCAGTCTTTATAAAGATTGAGGTGTGGAACAGACCACTGTAGGGAAGAGGTTTTGAAGTGGCCAAGGAAAAGAAATGCTGTTTCAGAAGCAAATTCAAGGGTAATGGGAAAGGGATGGCAGGGCTTTCCCATGTGAGGGTGTTTGCCTTGAGATATTGTAAAGAGAGGAGATCCTTGTTAAGTTTGCACTTTAAGAAAATCAGTAATTTTAAGTATTTTCAGGAAAGTCTGCTGGAATGCTGGTTGCTTGTAGGAATCCTGAGACTTTGGAAGTTCTTTGATTAAATATTTTAATTCTGGCATATTTATACTAATCTGTGACACAAATGTAAGTATAAAGGAAATTGGGACAGGTACCTAACTTTCAGGGCCTTAACAGGGAGTTTGTTGTTAATGGTGACAGAGCCCCACTGTTCTGCCATACGCTTTCACTATACCAACACTCTTCAAATACTCCAATGGATTTAAAATCATAACTAGCTATTTGTGGGATATACTGTTTCTGTCTTACAGACATCAGATTGATCAAATAGCTGACTGTTGTATAACTGGACATGCCTCTAAGTCATGGTCAGAAAACATAGGTAGGATGTACAGCACCTGGGATGTGCTCCAACTTGCTGTTATAAGGCCTCTGCTCTCTATCACATATATGCAGCTTAGTACAATTTGTTTGAAAGTTGTCTCTTGCAGAACTCAAAGCCATTTAAAATGTGATTACATCAGAGTATGTAGTAACAAAGATCTCAGCTTCTGCTTTTGGCTTTTCATTTAAATTTTATGTGTATTTGAAAGGATGATACCTTTCAGCACTAATGGACCACCCCCATTTTCCACCTGAGTTTCCAAACTCAGATGGCATTCCAGAACTCTTCTAATTTCACATTTCCATGTGGCAATTATTCCTATGCTATAGCTCTGACATACTCACTTGGGGTAATCTGAACATATATGCTATTTACAGGGAATGGGTCTGTGGAGAGACTGCTCAGAAGGGAAAGAGAGTAGATGCAGGACTGCAGCAAAGCTGTTATTTTGCTCAAATTGAGTCCAGTGACACTCATTCAGTATTTCACAATAAATGCATTTAAGCACTAAGATACCAGAGGAATCTCTAGTGCACCCAGCAGTGTATATCTGACTGCTGAGTCAAAGGACTCAATGACAGTAACATCCCCTACATATTTCAGTGTACTTTTATCTGTTGACAGGTTGCTTCTTGATCCTGCCTAAGGTTGGTATAAAAGTATGCTGGATTTCCAGGCAGTGAATAGGGTCCCTTGAGCACCTTTTTCGATGAAGCCTTAGCTGTGGCTGTGCTGCTCCATAGCTATGACTTTCAAAGTCTGGGGAAAGACTATGAACACTGTATTCTTTTCTAAATAACCTTTCCTTGCTCACAGAAATTGATTGGCTCTTGAGTCAATGATAAAAAAGATCGCCAAAACAGAACATTTTTTTTTTTTTTATCCAAAGGTTTGCTCTGACCTTTGAAGAATAACATTCAATTCTTGTTATAAGACATGATCTATTTTCAGAGTTATTCTACTGTCACTGCCTTTGCACAATAGCCATAGCTCAAGCCATATATCTCTTTTTACAAAGAGAGAAACTGATAGTTTGGTTCAATTTCAGTTTTCTAGAACAGCTCAAGAATTGTATTCATATGAAAGTAGGAAATGGCAGTGACATCCTCTGCTGCAATCTGGAATTTTTCAGTAAGTGCAATATCAAGACAGAATTCAAGCCTACTGAAAGAGACTGAAACCAGAGCTGTAGCCATGAAGTGAAATAATGAGGGAAATAATACAAAGAAGATAAATAATCAGGAAAATATTAATAATCAATAAATGTCAATATTTTCTATTTTGCTTTAACAGCATGTACTTCTGTAGAAGTACATAGTAGTAGACATAGTACTTCTGGCCTGGCTATTTGCATAAACTCAAAAAAAACCCATTTTGTAAAATAATAATTGAGCCATTCAACAATAACCTTAGCCCAAACTTAGATACTTTCTTTAGGGTCAAAGAAAGTTTTCAAATTTTTTAAGTACTTTCAACTTCCCTACTTTAGTACCACATATCTTCATAATGGATTGAGTTGTGAAACAAGTATAAAAATAATCAGATGGCATAATCCAAAATGTACACCCTAACCCTAAGTAAATTAGCATTGAGCCATGAAAAAGTTAACCTTGTTAAAGCCAGTCTTAAATCTAGAGTTTGGCCACTTCCATATCTTTATTTTATTATATACTTTTAAAAACACTTTTAAGAAAGTATTAGAAAAAATGTACTTCAGAGAAAATACTTCCAAATATCTCCTGTGGATTAATCATAAAATAGGACAGTTCCTGATTAGGAAAGTATTATGAGACATAACAGATTGTGTAGTAATGACAACAATGGTTTACACAGAATGGCTCTGTTTAGGAAGAACATGTACGTAAAATAATGTGTATATAAAATAATACATAAATTATTGTGTAGTGAACAGCACTTCCAATTATTTTAGATATCTGTGGATTTATTCCAAATGATCCCTGGAAGACTGAGTCTATCATATCTTTGAGGCTTGTCCTTTTAGAAATTCTTTGAGTTTTTTTTTTCTGAGACAGGGATTCAGCTGTGAAAAGAAAGACAAGAATTTGATTTTTCATTTATTTCTTTTTTAGCTATTCTATTTTAAAATGTTTTCTTCTGTATGCTTCTAGAGGAATATGAGGACAGCATCTCTGGGTAGGTCCTTGGATTTCTTTTGTATATTCCCCATGAAACCTTATAAAAACATCTAAAGGAAGAAGAGAATTATGGCAAGCCCCAAGTACACACAGGAGGGATGCATATCCTTGCAGAGACTGGCTTGAGGTGGAATGAGCACACCTATGGTACAGACCAGCATCTCTATACAAGCATAAATGATCTATGAAATTGCATCACTGGGTCGGGAAGTGCAATGATCTGCACTGCATGTGGCATTTATCCTGTTTGCTTGGTTCTTTTTGGTTATCTGCTCCTGACAATAGTCAGAAAGCACACAGTTGACTTGCTGGCCTTTGGTCTGTTCCTCTCTGACTGTATTTTCCATATGAACGATAATGACAAATAACTGCTGAGTAGAAGTATATCAACATCATGACTTCAAAAACAGAAACCTGAAAAATGCCAAAGTCCAAAGGGAATGAATGCTGAGATGTTGCTTTTTTATAATCAGACATGCTTCTGACTCCTTTCTAGTAATTACACATCCAATAGAAGACAACAAAATTCTCCCATTATTTAATTTGCCTGCCTCAGTGAAGTTGCACTAGTTTTCCCCTCTGTCCAATATAAAACTCAAGAAACTTTCAGAATGAAGACCCCAACATCAGTGACTCTTCTGCTTGTATGCAAATTTGAGGGTTTTTAGATTTGTTGATCTATCATTTGAGCAGCTTAAATATTACAATAAAAAAAGAGGGATTTCTTAGCTCAGTCTCCATTCCTCACCTCTCCCTGAAGAAGTTTTATGTACTCCTATTTCTTGCTGTCTAATACATCTGGGCATATCTGGGATAACTCAAATCAAGGGGGTTTAAGACACAGAAATCAGAATTACTGAGTTAACTCAAGGGGTCTGCCTTTGGAGAACTGAGAAATTCAATAATGCTTATTTTTCAGTTGCAATTCTGCAGCTTGTGTCTGTCACTTGTTTTCTTCTTCAAGATACTTGGAAATATTAGAGGTCATGAAGAAATCTTGATGTAGTATTTAATGAATTTTTACATTAAGAATGCTGGAAACTAAAAATCCTCAGTGTATGATAATCTGCTTCTGTATTATGTCAGCACTAATTTAATAATAAAGACTTAGACTTCAGTTTGGCTTCAGTCTGCAAACGATTTTTTATTTTCAGACCTTGAAAAGCAAAGTCTGCCACACAAAACTAATTACACTGGTTACTTTAATACCCTTGGAAAAAAGTTAATTTTCTGTGCTTTTATGCACTTCAGTCTGTTCTCTCTGTCCAAACACTTCCATGTATGCTGCTACTCATAACATGAATCTGACCTGACATTCTCACAATCCTTTTTGTTTTATTGCTTAGTGGCATTTCCCTGGGTAAATCAATGTCTTCCTTTTACACCTAAGGAACAGACACAGCAGGTAAACTGATTTACCCAAGGATGTATGGGAAGTTTGACAGAGCCAGGACCTGGCTCCAAGTACCTGGACTTGCTGCATTGTCACTAGACATCAGTCGTCATCTGTTGGCATTATCTTTTAGTGTACTCCAGCAATGGGTGACATGATCACTTTTCCTATGGGACCAAAAGTATAGTATTGTAGAAAGCAAATTCTATTACTGATTCTGAGTACTGGCAAAAATAATTTTGGAATTTTGCAAGAATCCTTCTTTACCTTTCTGTACTCTTGTTGGTATTTAGCTTGCTTGCTTTGACTTATACTATGTATTGTAAGTCACACTTTGGATAAAAGCTGAAAATTATGAGGAAACACTTTTATCAAATGATAAATCTGAGAAAGGGATAATTGGATGCACAGTTTATTTTGTATAAAGCATCAGATTTATAGAAATATTGAGTGTGAAAGTTTAACTCAATTTTCTTTCTGCAGCAGGGAACCTTGTACTGCAGAAGCTATTTTAAATTAATACCATTTTAAACAGTAGGGGTACAGTAAAACTAAAAATATCACCACACTATTTAAAGTAGCTGTATGGAAAAAATAACTTCTGTCCTGAGGCTCTTTCACTATTATCCAGAAATGTCTGAACATTAGAAGGGTGTCTCAGCTAGGTTTAGGAGTAAAAGGAATGTTGCATTATTAATTTTATTTTTGGTAGTGGGCTATTTTTGGTAGGAGTAATTTTCAAACAAAAATGTTGCAGCTTCCTGTAGGTCAGTCAGACTTAATGCTCAAACAGCTCTGCAAAAAGAAAAAAAGAAAGAAAGAAAGAAAGAATTGCCAATGACATACAGTTTATCAGGATAAGTTGTGTTCCATTAGCTCCCCCAGTCTTCCCAGGAGTGGAAATTTGCACTAGCAGCCCAGAATATGCAAGCTTATAAACTGAGAAAAACTTCTGTAGGAAAATAGTGCTCTAGGCCAGCAGTATGCAGCTGAACAATTGTTGTAGGATAAATTCTTGCCATATTAAACCACAGCTGAGAACACGTGTGCCACCTGACACTCTGGAGAGTTTTGACATGGGACAAAGGTTAGTGAGTCCTTGAAGTCCACAAGGAATTTTGGTCTAGAGAGTTATCCAGACAGCTCTGACCAACAGTGGTGGTGACTATATTTGCTCTCTTCTTTAAACACTTTGATTATATGTACAATAGTATCAATCTGTGCCAGATGTGTACAAGCTCTACGGAAAATCATTGGATTATAGTGAAGCCAGGCATCCTCCTTTCAGCTCCTTCCTTAGACCTCCTCTGAAGTACGAATCCTCAGAGATATTAATCACGGGGAAATTAAATTTTTTGTAGACTTTTAAAAAATCATCAAAAACATTTAAGAAATGTTACTGTTATGTTACCTCAAACATTAAAACTGAAACCAGCAAGTTTACTACTTGACTGGGAAGCACAAGAGCATTAGAATAGCTGCTTACGTAGGAATTAAGAGTCTATTCATCTGTGTGTATCTCAAACAATGTAGTGTTGAACTTTGATACTGATATTTCTTTCATAATAATTAGAGACAGATTCTGGTCTCAGTAATGAATTATTCTGGATATAAAGCAGTGTGATATATCTGATTTTAGCCCTACAGGAATAATGCTTTCTTTTTTTTTTTCAATTGCAGGTTAAAACACTTTAAAAATTGGAAGATATCAAAGGCAAAAGAACACTTCAACGAATGTGCACATACTGAGAGTGTTCAGTGCCTCTCACAACATTTTTCTTGCTCATGTGTCAATTGTCCTCTATCACTTCTGGATCAAGCCTTCTTTTCCCACCAGATGTCATTTTCACCACGGATTCAGACCCTGCTCCTGGCACTTGCTCTTGTCCGTTCTGTGAAGACTCTTATGTTGGCAGGAAAATGCAAGCACTCTGTAACATCAGTTTTACAGAAAGAATCACTGCTTTGCAATTTCCTCCTTGCACAAAAATGAACTGTAATGGGGAGAAGGGATGCAGTATAGACCATTCCTTCCCTTGATGCAACAAAATGAAGAGGGAATTCAGGGACAGGAGAACCTGGGAACAGCCCCTTTAAAAGTGCATAGCACAAAAGACCACTATTTTATCGTGTCTGATGACTCCTCACAGGTGGCTTGGTAGTTTTGTAGAGGCATTGGAACACCAATTGCACTGATTTACAGGGCACAGAAATCAACCCTAAGTGCTTGCCCCGTACACATGGCTCAGAGGGGACTTCAGCTGCTGCTCTGCATGACCTGTCCATAATTCTATCACTGCTTCTTCTGTTTCAAATGTGCCTGGATAAGCTCTAGGATGAAATGTGCAACTCCAACTTTCTCAATAGAACAGGGTGTAGTCATTCACATTTGCTAACAGTTTTTATTGATTTTTACTCCTGTTAAGCTTTGCAGAGGCAATACAGCTGAATTGCATGTCTGGTGCATTATTAGCAGCATATTTGCTGAGTTCCCCATAGAGAATAGTCTCTGCTAGTATTGTGTGAGCCAAATATCAGCTTTGCTTATCCCCTAATGCTGCGTTGAATGTAGGCTGCTGGGTGAGGAGCAGCTCTTAGAGTTTACCTTAGATGTGGACTGGAGCCATGAACATGGACTTTCTCAAAGCCCTGCTTCAGAGAACAGATAGGATTAAAGAGGCTCATCATAAATACAGAAGGAAATCCCAGGTGTGACTCAAGTTACACAGAACTGCTGAGGCCTAAATTTTGCTGCTGCTTCACATGTACTCATGAGAAGACAGGATTTGTTGTGCATTTGTGTACACAGAGTAGACCTGATGTGTCTCTCATATTGATGTATTTTTCAGTGGTACATAACATAAATGTTTATTTTATGTAGGAATACAAATTTGCTATATTTTCTATTAGCTGAGACAGCTGAGACAGTAATGTCTTAAAAAGACAAATTGTTGAAAGCATAGGATTTATCTGTACTTCTCACTGAGCATAAAAGCATTGCTTGTGGGTTTTTTCAGGCTGACCTTTCAGTTTAAAACTGCTGAAATGATTACTGGGGCTGATGAACATTCCTGGTGTAATTAATGCAACTTACATGAAAAATGAGTTGTGCACGAAAACTTCAAGGACTTCTCTGCAGCAAGAATTCCTTGAATATGTATGAGTTGGTTTTAAGTAGAGACCAGAAACTGTGTGAGCACTTAAAGGCAGAGAGAGGTGCTCTGTAAACCTAGTAGATACCAAAAAGCTCCTGCCAGCTGGTACATCTAAGTTTTGTAAATCCGGCCCTCAGACTTCCTAGCTGAGCGCCAACATAGTCATGTCACTTGCACTTCAAAGGCAGAGGTAAGGCAAATTATGTATATGGAGTAGTAATTTCTCAGTATCCAGCAGGTACAGCGATATGATGGCATAATTTCAAGTTGACGATGTTTGTAAACATGATTTTAGCTGGAATTGAGGACTAAAAGGATTTGCAATGTCTGCAGAGATCTTGGTAAGGAGATCTTGGAGCTGAAATGCTGATAGAAAAGAGAAGCATCTATAAGCAAAGCTTCATAATGATCTAGAACTGTCAGAGCAAGGGCAAGAACAAGATGTGCAAGAGCAGAGCTGGAGGAGCAGGCAGGGCTCAAACAGGGGTGCAGAGTTCAACCAGGAGAGCAGATAGCCCAGACAGCAGAGAGGCCAGGAGCAGCAGCTAATGCTGTAGGGCCAGTAACAGCTTGGATAAAGCCTGGCTATCCTCCTCTGCAGGTGACAAAGCCCTGGGACCTGCTGACTGCAAACTGAAAAGGGATTGACAGATGAAAAAACAGCCTACATCAAGGTGCTAGAGAAGAAAGCTGTGAGGTATTATAATGCAACTTCGTGGTTGTTTTTTTTTTTTCTTATTGCTCTCCTTTTGCTCCCATTATTAAAGTAATTTATTAAGAAAAGTGATGGAGTGGAGTGGGGATTCAAGCCGATGTTTTATTACTGGCTGCTGAAATTTAGACCTGGCATGGCTGATATCCACCAAAGGCTGTCAGAAATGTTGCAGAAGGCTGTGCATAATCGCAGGACATCTGTCCTGAATGATTACGACATGTCATAGTAGGTTCTTTTGGCTGCAATTGGAAGGGATATGCTATTTAAGTGAATATCCACTTCTTTTCCCTTCTATTAGTGGGATACATTGACAGATGAGAGAAGACAGTGGCAACTGAACCCATGCCAGACTTATCTCTACAGCATTTGCATGGGGAGGTGGATCTGACATTACAGAATGACTGAGGGTGGCTGTGAATCTGTGCTTACTATAGCTGTATTCATATAATTTTGATTGCATAGATTTGTAATAATTACATAGATCTTCACCCCATATGAAATGGAGTGTCCACAGTGTTGGTTGTTTGGACTCTTGAGAAGCATTTCCTGCAAACCCCGCCCACACAGAAACCCTAATAACCTAATAATAATAATAATAATAATAATAAACCCAGATAACCTAACAGTTATGAAGCACTGTGACAATTAAACAACAAGAGCAGAAAAACCATTTAGAAGAGACATATGGCTTACCATGCTGGCCCATTTTTGGTTGATCTTTTTCCAATCCTTCTGCTCTCTCAATATAACCTTTCTCTCAGTCCCTCCTTTATTCCATAAGCCCATCTGCCTTCATCTGTTAAATCAGCCCTCTGTTACTACTGAATTGTTTATCAGCCAAATGAATGTGGACGATGAGCTCTTCTATTCATTCCAACCTAGTTAAAACAGGCCTGCTACTCAGTGGTGGGTCAGTGTTGAGAAAAATGTAAATAATTAATGATTTGTCTTGAAATCTTTGAGAGAGAGGCCAAAACAACTAAGCATTTGGCATCTTCAAAAGACATTTCAAGGCCTGGATACAGGCAGGAATAATAATCTCATCTTTACCACCCTACCGAGTACGACAGTGATTTTTGGCTTAGTGTGCTTTCACAAGGTAAGAGGAATACTCCTGCTTTTCTTGAGCTTGATCCTTTTCCACTTCAGTCTGGGAGAGATCTTATGGGATGTCTGAACTGATCCAACAGGCTTAACTACTCATAAAAGGTGAAATTTCAACTTTTTTCCCCTCCTTGGAAAGCACTGCTTGTGCACATGCTTTCAACTCTCAGTAGTGTATCAGTGGGAGCTGTTGGTCTGATATCCATCCAGCTAGTGGAAAATTAACCCAGTAAACAGTGGGTACTGAAGGACCAAGGGAAAGCCTCAACAAAAAGGTGTGGGACCACCAGAACAGAAATTGGGTGCAGAGCAAAACCAGAAGCATCCCCTTTCCACAAGGATTCATTCATCCCTTTTGAACACCTACTCTCATCAAAAGAAAATCTTCTCTGGCTGTGTTCTAGCAAAATGTTAGGGCATGTATCTAAACACATTGATAGTTGCTGGTCAGTAATTTAGCAGTGTTGCTTGTGTGAAAGGTAAACTTGGTGAAATTAATCAAAACTACTCTTCTTGGGGGAGTACCTTCAAAACCCATTCCTGTAACTAAAGTTTTCTCAGTCTGCCCCTTCAGAGGAGGTTTCCATTTGAGATTAAAACTAAATATATGTTAATTAAGCCAAATCACTATGGTGTTGACTCCCAGAGGTCTCTTGTTCTCTTCTGGATTAAGTGTTGTAGTTATGATGTAGGGCCAAACTTTTCATAGACAATGAGGCAACTATCTCCCTCTACTAGCAGGGACTCTAAGAAGATTATATATATATATATATATATATATATATATATATATGTATATACACACACTCCTACATGTANGTGTCCAACTTTATGCAATCCATGCAATCTTTAAACTGGTTGAGATCTCTGATGCATATTAGATGAAGGAGTCTCAAATATACTGAATTCTTGCAAGTTTTATAACAGCCAAGTAGAGGAGAAGAGACTCTGATTTCCACCCCTACTTCCCTGGTATGGGAGAAAAAGCTGTAATGTGAAATCACCATTCAATGAGGACATATCAAAGAAGCTACAGGAACACTCATCAAAATAATTTCACTGGTGGCAGAACAACTTGTGGGCTCAATCTTTGTGTCACAGAACATGCTCTATGAATTTTTTTCGTTAAGTAGAGCCTTAGTTGTAAAAATAATTGGTCTCTTAGTAGCATTATCATAGGCTTTATGCAGGAAAAATATGCAGTGTGTTTGCCCACGTAGAATAATGTTTCATAATCACTGATTCTCTTCTGTCAGGGATGCTAATATTTAACCTCCTTCTGTTTTGAAGTTGGTTATCATTTGCTCCTAAGTAAGGCTTTGTGAGAGCCTTACTTAGTCCTACCATCATCACCCAGATATCAGCAGGAGTCTTGAAGAGAAGGACATCAATGGGGTTTTCTGGGTTTTTTTATTGGCTATAATGCAACAACCAACACAGCTGTTTCTCCAGATCAAGGTGGGCCTGACATTTTTTAATAATAACAAAATTTCCTGGTTTTTCCCACTTATTTGATCAAAACACTTATAAATAACTGCAAAGTATACTATACCAAGTGGACATTCCTCTGATATGTATCAGGCATGAGTCACCAGAATGACAGGTTTTGGAAATGCAATTGAACCTGTCCTGTGCCAACTCAAGAGTGTGTGTCTATCTATGTACCTCAGAAATATTTGGTAGGGAAAGACAAGATTGCTTCATCTCGCTTTTTCCACACCCTCCCCTCCCCCCCNAGGACTCCTCTCTGGCTGTCAAAACTGTGCAAAATTTGCTGCAAAACAGACATGCATCTTGGTCATTTGCTGCCCAAATCATCTTGTACTGCCTGCAGACCTGTCCTGAGGCATGAATAGGGCTTAGCTAATGTCTGAAAAGACACCAGGACTTGTCAGCAAGCCTGTAGGACAGCAAAATGTGCTGTTTTGCTTAGTCTGTGGGAGGCTGGGGAGTGTATAAAAGGTAGGCATATGAAATTCAGAGGTTTGTTTATTATATAGATAAAAATCTGAACTGCCAAAGTTTAGACTAATTTTAAAGCTCCTTATGCATTATGCAACTCTCTTCCTTTTCAGTCAAACACAAAGTTACAATGCAAACTACTTTATTTCCAATATGTATAATTTCATTCTTTTGAGGAACAGCAGGGCAAAATGTCCTCTTCAAAGCCCGGTTCATTTTTTGAACCAGTTGCCACATTCATCTTCTGCTCAGTATTTGAGTGAATGTCTACTGGAAGTGGGTATGTATTTTGCCTCTTGATCTTAATTTTGATCTCTGGTTTTACATAAATTCCAGCAGGGGACAATTTTTAACTTCCTTCTCTTGTAGGAGATTCAGAATGTTCTTTTCAGTCTTAAAAGAAAGCCGGAGTGGTAGCTTCTAAAGAGGAAGGCATATGCTTTGTCCCCCTAAAGGAGTACCTCTCCCCATGTCCACAGTGCATGACAAGGTCTTCTGCTTCATATCTCATGGCCCTGAATGTGTTCATGGTGGTTCCTACTCCTCATGCACACTCATAATGTTAAGCTGCCTCTAAAATACATAACCAAGCTTGAAGTTTGAGCTGCTGGATGTTTTTAAACATGTGCATTCATCAGGTTTTCCTGTTTTCGCTAACATAATGTTTTTGATAAAATCAACATATGTGTCCACCCTTGGAGATGAGAAGCATGTCTCATTTTAATACATGATGTAGAATTACACCAGTAACCTAGAAGAGCAGAAGGAGCTGGTTAAAAGCTCTGAGGGGGTAATGAATCAAGAGTGAGGAGGCTTGGACCAGTTCTCTACTCTGTTCCAGAAAATTACTGGGTGAACTTTGGGTAAACTTCACCTTTTCACTCCTCTGATTCTCTCCCTCATCTCTGTTTTTTTCTTTCCTATTTAGACTTTCAAAGTGCAAAGGCAAAAGCACATGCCTAGTGTAGGCAGTTCCAGTGTAAATGTTGATATACAGATTTAAAACAAGGAGGGAAATATCTGTTTGGAGGCCGCCTGTAGGATTTTGTCATCATGGCCCACTGCAATCTATGATCAGTGGATGATTTTGCTGGATGAGGAGAGCCCAAACATCACCTGAATTTCCCAAACACCTGCAAAGAGTGTTCTGAGATGCACATTTGCTCACGTGGCTTTCATGACCTGGTATACCTTTTGATCTGCCTTGCTCCTAGGGAAAAGCTGGAGCTGCTTTTTGATGATAGGCACCCCTTTCTTCCCACTCTCAATGCACAGGGAATTAGCCCACTTACTGGTATCGTGTGTGGGTAGTTCACACTGTTGGTATATTTCATCTTTCACTAATATTATAAAATACCAAGCCATTCTTTTCCCCAAATCCAATTTGATTTTCCTTCTGAGGTTCTGCTTATACAATTCTAATTTCTCCTGTTTTCCCTCTTTAAGAAAGAAAATGGGATGATCAAGTGGAAATGAAAGGCCACAATGTGTCTGAAAATAATTTGGAGTGAACTGATTAGCAAATTAAAATAAGTATTTTTTGCACTGATACCACAGTAAGTGCTAGATCCATAGAAACTTGCAAGAGAGGAGATTGCAATGAAGGTTTTAGAAAAAAACTTAGCTTCATTTGTGAAGTTACTGGACATGTTTGTAGCTTCTATCAACATGTTTTTGTTTTGGGATACAAACTAAGATCCAGAAGAGTCTTGAAAAAATTGATATATTTAGTAGTGGGTGGCTGTGAAACCACTCCAACAGGATGGTTTTTAAAAAGTGCTGTTTAAAAAAACTTTTTATCTAGAAAAATGAGGTGAGGGGATAAGTGGGCCTCTGCAGGATTGTTCTGTCTTTTCCCTCTGCCTGCTGACAAGAAGAGCTGCTCTTTAGCCCTTTCGGCCGGTGGATGCAGACACAGCAAGTTGCTGCTGGAAGCTGTTGTTCCCTGCAGTCCCATTAGCTCGTGGTCTGTGTTTGGTGAACCGGTTTGTAAGACCTGTGGGAGAAATGCGTGTAGAGCACCTCTGTCCCCATCCTGAACTGCATTTTGAAACTTACTCTTTTCACAGCTGTGGTAGTGACTTACTTTGTCCAGAAGTTAAAGTCATAAACCCCTGCCCAAGAGGAGAGGCGGGAGATGACGGTGGTGAAAGGTGCGCGTTACCTAGCGGAGGAGACCGCTGCTAGAGCACTAGTGTCGCCCTAGCTCTTGTTCAGGTGAGCCGGGGAAAAGGCTTTAATGGTCTCCCCGGAGACTCTGGCACTGATGAGAAGTTGATGTGAGGGCGGCAGCCCCGACTTCAAGGGGCAAAGAGGAGAATACGTTGATTTTTTTCCGCCTCTATGCCCGATGCGTGATGAGCTGGGTTGCGTGCGGCGATGTCCCCGTGGGATCAGTCGAGAAGAGCCGGGATGCTGCGCGGGGGAGGATGGTGTGAGAGGAGCGAGAGGCAGGCCCGCGGGTGGGCTCCGCAGGCAGGCGGCCTGGGACAGCACCGGGAGGGCGGGAGGAGCACTGAGGGGCGGGCCGGGCCGGGCGGCGCTGCCGGGC
>VZRH01005195.1:38671-96019 GCA_013397555.1 Urocynchramus pylzowi
TGACACGCCGGCAACCCTCCCGCCCTTCCTCCCTGCCGGCTGACATGCACGTGTGGGATGTGAGACCTGCCCTCGCCGGGGGAGCATGAGCTGTGCCCAGGCCGGCATTGTCCAGGTACGAGGGGCTGCTGCCGCTCGGCCCCGGGTGAGGGTGGTGGGGCGGGGGCGGGTGGCGTCGGCTCCCAGCGGAGAAGTGCGAGGCGGGATGGAGCTGGTAGCGGCCTCGGCTCCGGGAAAGGCCCGGGTCGGGCAGCCCCCGCCCGGCCGGCGGGATGCGGTGGCGGGTCGTGGGTGTGCGCTGTCACCGTGACCGGCTGCGCGGTGCCGCCTTTGTGCCTCGGGGGTCCGTGCGGGATGGGACCCCCGGCCGTGTCCGTGAGCACTGCCCTGGGCGGGGGGGCTGTGGAGGGGTCGCTCTCCGGGGAGCTCATTCGGCCCCGGTGGGTTACGGGCTGAGCCGTCGGCCTGTCGGCTGAATTCCACTAGCGACTAAATAGTGTAGAATTATGATGAGCGACGTGCCGGCGGGGATTGACATCATTTGGGGATGTGGATGCACGCAGGCNTGCTGTAAGCCAATCTTGTGACTTCATATTTTGGTTATTACCTTGTGTTATTATGTAACTGCATTTTTTTGTTAGCAATTAAATAAAATAACTTATAAGTATGTTAAGAACATTGCCCTAGCCTGTAGCATTGTCAAATGCTGCGTTTCTCATTTTGCAGCCTGCATAGATAATGGGTTTCTACTGACACGGGCAGTACAATTAATTTTGTTCTCTCTTGCATCGTTTCCCATGTGTTTCTCTGTAGTTGCAGAAGAAATTACTTGGCCTGGGTTTAGATGTTTGCATCCTGCTGTTTGGAGCTGCAGCAGTGCTTTTTTTTTTTTTTTTTATATATCTGCTGCACTCAGCAGAAGTGCGTAGTGAGACTGTACAACAGTCTGTCAGGCTGTGCTCCTGTCGCTGTGTTTACCAGCACCACTGTCGTGTTCTGTGAGGCACCTAGCCCTGTCTGAACAGGGCAGCAATTAGGGGCAGGGTGCTGCTGTGCCAGTGGTAGCACATAGCAGGTGGTCAGCTGCGCCTTTCTGATTAGTGCTCATGTGAGGATTGCAGTTATTACAGTAATTCATTTTGGCTTGGGGATTCATTTTGAAAATTTGGATTTTCCACTAAGAAGGGATTATCATTTCTCTGTGTAGTACGTGTGTTTTGTGAAGAAGTGGAGTACAGTGGTATCCTGGCTGCTCTCTCTGCTTCCCTTCTGTTGTCTCTGAAGTGCACACCCAGTTTGGACAACACAGGTGCAATGTTGATTTTCATGCTGGAACCAGAAGAAGATGTAAAAGGCAGCACACGCGTAGTCAACCCACACCACTCATCCTGTCAATGCAGTCTCAGTCTAGTACAGGGGAAAAGAGTATGTGTTCTTACAGAGGAAATGTGGGGTCTGTTTACTTGTTTGTTTCAGGAGGGTGAGCAGGGAGTTAGCTCAGAACAAAGAGTAGTTGGTCAGATGGCCAGCATTTGTGATCAGCGAGCAGCATGTGAGTTAAGGGTGGAGGGCATGTTTTGTCACTTGTGTCATGCTATCGCTGTGTTTCTGACTTAATGTGACCTGAACTTTGGACTCCTAAACTTGTAGTATCAATCAACTTACTCATTTGAAACCAGAGCAGGCCAGAGCATGAACTGATCCACTCAGTGACTTTATTAGGAACTATCAATATCTGAATGTGATGCTGATTAATTTGAAAGCAAACTGTGTACACGTGCTCAGAATATCCCAAAGAATTCATCCCAAATCCATATGCTCAGTATTTTAAGTGCATTCTAATAAACAATATGTTTTCCAATAAATAACTGACTAAGACTTGTTAGTATGGTGCATTTTTCAGTGGCTTTGTGTTACATGTACATGGCATGCGATCTTGCATCCTTTGCCATTGTGAGATAATCCCTATGAAGCTTCGTGGAGTTTTTTGCACGTGCTGTGTCAGATGCTAAGTCGCATTCATTCAAGGTAGTGCTAAATCCTTTTCCTTTTCTCCTTTTGAATAGTCTTCTTACAAACAATGCAGTGACTTGGAAAAATAGTGAGAGCAAAATTTAGTTTATTAGCTGCCTTTTGAAATACCGCAAAAGATGTGGCCGGGGTATTGTAGGGAGGATTCAAGTTGTGAGAGTGATGGTGTTGGACAGTTGGTGTTGGTCCAGGAGCTGTTCTAATACAGAGGATAGGTTACCTGTGTTTTAAAGCTGTTGGATCTGCCTTGTGTATACAGACATTAAGGTTGTCCCTGTGGTTTCACCTCTGAAAGATGCTTGTAAAAAATACCCAGCAAAACAGCCTCCTTATTTCCACACCAGGTGCAAAGTTCAAACAGAAGGGCTTTTAGTAATTAAAAAAAAGCAAGTATTCCAAAATATCTTAGTTTGTGATGATAGATTTTGCCAGAGAACGTAGCTTGTCCTCATTATGACTTTTGATCTTTCTAAATATCTCTATGGTCCTATGTTTTTCCCTTTGTATTTTCCTCTAAAGTTAGGGGTACCCACAAAGCCTGGCTTCAAAAAAGCATGTATAGATCATAGTCTTTATGGGCCTCTAGAGACAGACTCAAGCTTTAAACAAGTCCTCTGGCTCACTCTCCCTTCTGTTCTGCAGACAGGGTGCTTGCCAGCCTAAGCCAAAGTTACTCATTTGTGAATAGTGCCCCAAACAGTTCCGCTGGGTGTCCATATATACATGTAGATTACATGGGCAGATCATTCCTGCAGCTGCCACAGCTTTTCAGCAGATATAGCTATGAACTATCATAGCACTGGGAGTCAACATCACCTCAGATGCTCCCTTGCCTCCAGTGGCACCTGTGCTGCTGGGAATGTTGCTGTAGCATTGGTTGTGTCCCTCAGATTGGCTTGCAGTAGTTGGAGGATGATCCTGCCCATACGGGTTTGTGTATCTGCCTATTAGCAGGAAAAGGAATTGTGACGCCCCCTTTTCTTCAGAATGTCTGTTGTTTGTTTACACTCAGTGGCTTTCTCGGTTTTGGCAATAAGGAGATGAGTCAGTTTTGCTTCTGTTTAAGGCTTTTTTTACCCATTTCTCCTGTAACATTTCATTTGCTCTTGTGATTCTGCAGTGGCTGAATGGCAAATACTGCAGGCATTTGGTTTAATTCCTTAGAAGTGTATTTCTATTTGCCTTAGATATCACGACCATTATTTCTAACAAAGCTTAAAACAGACTAGATCTTATGTACTTAGGTATTTGTCCTAAAACACAGCAATACTTTGTTTTCTACTGGTAATCTCAGCAGGGTGGGGGTCATGCAATTCAGAAAAAATAAAAGTGCAGCCAGTAGCAAAGGGCAAGATAAGAGGCCACCTACTTTAGTTTGATTTTTTCCAGCTGAGATTTGAGGCCAGCAAGATGCTTAGAATTAATTAAGAAGAAATGGCAAGGTTCTTTGATGCAGGGAGCCCAGGGTCATTTTCCTTAAAGTTAATGAATGGTGGCTAGGCAGCTATATAATGGGCTTGTGAGTCAGTCTTGGCCTTTTTTGGTCAGCTATGTCTGGCTAGGGTATCCTGTCGTTAGCTATGAAGTAGGAAGTTTAGGTTCTTCAGGCAGGGCTCCTTAGAAGGTGCTGGGACTGTCCCTTGGCAAGATGGTGTCCTCAATCTCAGATGTTTATGGAAAATGGACCAGAAAGACTTGTCCAAACTATAGCAGAAATGGGCTGTTGTCCCAGGCAGCAGTCTGCTGGGGGCAAGTGGCTGGCTGTGGACTTCTTTTGATTTTGCAACAGGGAGGAGCTGTGTTGAAGCAGGGCAGCAGCAAAACAGGGTTCCCTTGCTGCAGTACCTGTTGCAGCTCCCATTTGTCCTCTCCCTCCTGTGGCAGCAGCAGCAGAAACCACTGTTAACTCTTCAGGATTTTCCTTCCCCCAACTTTTCACTTATAATCTCACTCTCCTTTTCCATGAGTTCAAACAGCCTTAGCTTGATCCCAGCTCCTCATCCTTTTGTCCATAACATTGCCTATAATGCAGATAAACTGTGAGATGGCTTGGGAGCCGGGGTGGAGTGATATGGCAAGCCATTTCTTTGAGATCTTAAAACAGGGGGAAACCCTGGTGCTTGTGTTTGAAATATGGAAGTCGGTGATCAGCTCTGTGTTCCCCAGGGAATCGCTGTGCTCCATTGTATTGCAAAGTTCTCTGAGGACGCAGCAGTGCAGGCAGCGTTCCCTTGCTGCAGAGCAGAAGGTCTGTGGGAGAGAGCGTGTGCACAGCAGTCAGGAAGCCTATTATTGAGACCTACGCTGAGGTTTCATTTTATGCATTTAGCAAAACAGGCTTGCTCTTTCACACTTTCCAGATATTTTTATATTTCTCTGCAGATGCTTGTAGAACACCAACATTTGTTTGGTTTCAAGCCTGAATTAAAATTCCCAACTGATGTCTGGAGGCAAAATCAAAAAGGCAAATATTTCTCCCAGAATTAAAATCCATTTAAATTTGAGAGTTGTTAACCCATGAAATAGCAATGGAGTATAGAATATCTTTTGGACTGAATCACTTGTGTTTAAAATGGAACATGCTCTAAAAATAAATAGTTAATTGCTTCAGTGTAGTCAATATGGAATTTAGAGATGACTGAAGGAGTGATTTGTCATCCATCTCCATAGCAGGAGTCATCTGGGAAGTCTGTGATGTTAAGGACATTTGTTTCTATTAGCACCTTTTAAAGTACTTTTGTTAATGACCTCTTGAACACCAGGACTGAAATGTGTCATGTGGTAAAATTAATTTTTCTATTTCGTAGGAAAATGCGTGCCATGTGCACCTTCAATTGCCAAATCAGGTTCCTCAGGTCCTGAAATGTGTAGTTCAGCAGGCCTGTCTCTTTTTTTTTTTTTTTAAAGGAAGCAGGAGCCTGCTGTACTTCTGGTGCCAACCAAATGCTTTCACACATCTCCATGTAAAATTTAGGATGGCATCCTGCAAGCTGGAGAAGGTCTGATGTTGTGCTACTCACTGTGTACAGAGAGGAGGATTGGTTAGGAATAACTCTCTGAAACATGTGTAAGCAGAAGAGGTGGAGCAGGAAATAGTCTGCTTTTCTCAAGGGTAGGAGGAGAGCAAGAGACGGGGGGAAATTCTTGATAAGATGGTCAAACAAGTAATCATTTGCTGTGGTGAAATGACAGAGTGCTGGTTGTATGGAGCAGGGATGGGTTAAGGAGCTTCTCTCTGGATCTTAGGAGTTGCTGTGACTTTTCTTCCTCCCCAAAACAACTATCCTGCCAAAGTCTGTCTCTTTGGCAACATGTACATGTTGTACAGACAGGTAAGAAGCCATGAAGTTGGGCATAATCTAGCTTTGCATGTGAACTGTATGCCTATTATAAGGCACTTTCTAAACTGTTTGAACTGCAGTCCTTCTAGCTGGATGCAATAACTCAGGTGTGTGGGACTACCTGTCTAGGCATCTGGGCACTGTTAGAAGTGCTTGACAAACTACTGGGATGGATGTGATTATCTGATGTCCCCAGCCTGGGCAACTTGCTGCTTTTGTTTTGAAATCTGGGCCCTTTCAAGACTGATAGTGTCATTAAAGTAGGAGATAGTGTCTTATTCCAAGGTCTTAATGCAGCCTCAGGAAAATTTAAATTTAGAGTTCACATTTTAGTGCAGAACATCTGTCAAGTATTGGGGTATTTGTCATTTGTCTTTAAAGATGTGTTAAAAAAGCTATGTGAGAGACCCTAGGATTTTTAATTTAAAAAATATATACACTTTTCTTCAATGAGGTATGTTTCGTGTGCGACTGCATGGTTGACTTATGAAGACAAAGAAAATACTGGATTTACTCTCTGAAGCTGCATCTTGATTTAAATAGCAAAGTTTAGTTGCCACATGCTTAACCATGAAAAGTGGGGTAAGCAGATGAAATATTTAAACTTGGAGTCAGAACAGAGGTTTCCAAGATGATGCTGTTCGAGACTCATGAAATGCCCAGTAGCCATTAGGTTGTCTCCTGTCCTTGGTTACAGGCCCGTGAAAGCTGTGTAGAGATAAGGAGTAAGGTCTTTCCATGAATTCTTAAGTTGCTTAATTTGACTGTACCATGCTCTTGAGTGGTAGCCAATGTGAGGCTGTGATTCGGAAACATTACTTAGGTACCCTGAGTCACAGGCTTGCCATGATGCTGAGATAAAGTATTATTGAGTTTGGTTTAAGTATGAGCAATGTTCCTTATAAAGTTATTTGGAACTTTTCTTGATGAAAGGCCGTGCTGCAAGGCCTCTGGTGATTTTATTTATTTGTTTATTTATTTACAGAACTGAGTGTCATAGGGAAACTAGCTGTGTCCTGTGCCAGCGTGAAGCACTGACATTTCTTTCTCATTACTTGAGCAGCAGGCTAAAGCAGAAACAGCCACAGAAGTTACTACCCAGACCAGGTATTAAGGACTAATGAGCTGAACTGTATTTTCTCCTCCACTTCTTAGGCTAGAAGATGATTTCAGTAGAGAAACACATGGTCCTGTGGTAGAACCCTTTCCAAGAGTGAGTACCTCGGTGGTTTATAAAGGTCAGGCTGCCTGATTTACCTTCCTTTTTGTTTCCACTTCTTAATATTCCTTAAGTATTTTGCTTTGTGCATGAAATTACCCAGTTTTTATGTGAACAAAGCTCCCATTAAAGAATAAGATTCCTCACCTGACTAAAGGCAGCAGTTCTTATGTTGGTCAGGATACTGCATCCTGGTGTAGAACATTACTCACTCTTGAAATTTGGCTTTGCCTTATTCTTTCATGCTCCTCAGAACTGTCAGTCTCAAAGAATCCTCTTTGCAGATATTCAAGGATTCCCTCTCTGCATGTGTGTTTTCATTCTCTTTGATAGTCTTTTCTCCCCTTTCTACCTTCCCCCTGCTGAAGAACCAAGTGATTGCAAAGTACTGTTCTTTGCAATGCAGTTTGCTGCACAGGTAGCATCGGTCATGCAATTTTATGTTTCAGACAATTAAAACATGTTTAATAACTCAGGCTTACTCTCCATACCCAATAACGTGATGTAGGCTAAAACCTTAGTATATGTATTTGAGCAATTATGTTAGGGCATTTAATTAAAAACATGCATCACCTAATTGCAAGTCTCTGGGTCCTTAAATATTGCTATCTTTTGCGTGGTGCAGAGAGGGTACTTGCTTATCATGAAGTGCTTAGGGCAATTTGCAAATTAGGTTTTACTGTTGCTGGGTAGGGAATGAAAAATTTTGGGATGTGGGAGCAAAATCACAAGCAGGAAATGCAGCAAAACTGTAGCAAATGTGTGGTAAAGTGTTCTGAGTTCCTCTGTGTGTTCAACTTGCCAATTGAGTTATTGAGGTTTGTCTAGAGGTGGAGCCTACAGTGGGTGGAAGAAGACAGCATCTTCGAGAAAAGGAGTCTAAGGAGCAGCTTCTTGACTTGCTTGTTGGAGCCACATGGTAGTTTTTTTGACATGTCAGCTGTATTGTCTTATCCATCTTGGAAGATCATGAGAAGCCCAGGGAAGTTGCTGCAGAACTTAAAGGGGCAGGCTGCCTTCATGCCTCCTTTCCCTTTCTCAACCCCCACTGTCTGCAAAGGTGACTTTTTGAAGTTTGGAATAGAGGTAGTGGCTCAGGCCAGGCTCCCTGCCAGGGGTGTTTCAACCCTGCACTGTCACCATCTTTCAAAAAACCCCTAAAAGATGTTTGAGGCTCTGGGTGGAAATGAGTAACAACTTCCCAAAATATAGTAGACAAAGAAGTTGCTTGATTACAGCCAAAGGGTGATAGAGGGCTATGGGGGAGAGATTGTATGTTTAAACCTCTGTTTGGAGTATGAATAGCAATGTTTCTGATAGAGCCTCTGCTTCTGTAAAATATTTTGGTTGCCTAGTTGTTGTAAGAATTATTTTCTAATGGTTATGAAATGTGGGTTTTGTGCATATGTGCATGAATTATTTGTTGGGAAAATACGATTCTGAGGTTTGGTCTCCAAGTTAAATATATGCCTGGTTTGACCTATTTTTTCCCAGCCTAGTTCTGCCAGCGCTGTGTGTGCACGTGTGATGTTTCCTGCTGAGGGAGTCCCGCTGACCTTAGAGAGACAAGGCACCTTAGGAAAGCTGGTGTGTAAGTGGTGACAGTGGTAGTAGGCTCAGGGTTTGCATGAAATGGACTGTCAAGCTGGCTCAGCGAGAGGAAGATGTGAAATAGGGTGTTTGAGAAGGAGTCGGATTTAACACTGAATTATCTGGCAGCTTGGGAAGGGTCATGAATAATATGCTTGGCTGACTTGTGACCTTCTCACAGTAGGTCTGAGAGATGGACAGGAGATCAGTCTAATTGATGGCCTTCTAATAACTCATGGAAAACCCAGTTCATCTGCTTTAGCTACCTGGACCAAAAAGGATATAAATGCAGCATTGCTAATCCAAATAATCCTTGTGGGACCACGAGAGGGGACATCCACATGCTGAAATGAAAAGTGATAAGAGGACCTTAAGCAAATGAAGATCTAAGCTGCTAAGTGTACACGGCATATCGTGAGCTTACTAGCTTATATCCAGGACACTATAGCCACTATGTTTTATGCAGTGCTGCACCAAAAAGAGAGGCATGACAGATTATCTTGAGTTGGCTGTGTGTGACTGGTTTATGTGCAGGGCTCTGCTGTCCCCAGGGCTTTTATTCCCAGTGTAATGAAGGCAAAAGTAGCTTGCTGCATCTCTGCCCCCTCAGTGTCATTGTGCCCTGGATTAAGTGCAAAACTGGTTAACAGTGCCTGAAGGGATGCAGGTCTTCAAAAGCAGGAACTCCAGAACTGGTGTTTTGGGTAAGGCGTGGTGTTCAGGGAGGAGTTGCCCTCCCCAGGAAGGGTGTTACTATTTCTCTTGTACCTGATTTAGATCTAGGACCTAGATCTGTGATTTTCCAGGAATGTGTCCTAACAGGCAGGGAGCTTCTCTTAAGTGTGTGCGAGTATAGGCTGTGCTTTACACGCATCTGGCCAAAGTTGTTATGTTCTACATGGAACATTTGAAGATTCATTGAGCCAGAGAGCAAGAGGGAGCATAATTCTGCTTTAATGGGTAGAGGGGAAGTTTATGTGTACCTTTGCCAATAGCTGGTTCCGGTGTTTTATATGCAGAGTAGCATATGGGTTGTCAAGACTGGTGTTTCTGTGATGCACAGGAGCAGAACACGAGGTTCCTGAATCCTCTTAGGCTGAGAGCAGGACTGAGTAGCAGTGAGTATCATTTTCAACTTCAATGCCTAAATTTTGTGTAAGCCCTATTCTTTTGATCTGGCTCAGAATATCTATGTTCAGTCTTAGTCTTCTGAACTGTTTTTATTCATGCCTCAGTGATGCATCCAGTGGGAATTTGAATGTTCATTTGGCTTGTTTTATGCAATAGTTTCTTCAGTGGAATTGTGGTAGCTAATGGTGAATATGAAAGCTTTCAAATATGAATTCCCATGTAACAGGATACTGGTGTAATTCAGTCAGAGCTTTGATAAGCTGCACATCATATTTGATAACCTCAGAGGACCTTGGATCAGAGCCTAGAAAGTTGTTGGGCTCACCTCTGAGTTTGAGTGAGAAGATGAAGGTGAGAGATTACTGAGAAATGCTTTCCAGGTGCACCACTCAGCCAAACCATTGTCTTTCCATATGTACTTTCCTTGATTCTCTGTTAATGAATTCTGACGGTAGAGTGGGAGGGAGACTTTGTAGCTGCAGAGGTCTCAGTTGGACTTCATGCCAATTCTCAATAGAGGAACATAGTTAAAACTGCAGTTCATGATGAATGAATTAAAAAAGTTTGCTCTCTCTAGGAGCTTTTAAGGTTTTTTTTGTTTTGTTTTCTTGTTTCCCCACACACATGTTTTTTAAAGGAAGCAGGAGGTAAAAAACTTTTTCAGCCTAAGTCAGCAGGCAAATTCTGCATCTGCTGGAGGTAGCAAGTCTTCTGCATAATGAACCATTTTTATGTAATTACTGTAGAGGAAAAGAAATAGTCCTGTTTTAGAGCAAAGAGGGCTGGCATTGAGAAGACTCCTTCAGAGGCTGCTAACCAGTTCTGATGTTCCTTCTCTTGCTGTAGTTCATGTCCCTGCAGTGCTGTCCTGCTGGGCTTGCCCAGCTTCAGGTGTGGTTCAGGAGTTTGGACCAGCCCTTGGCAGCCCTGCTGAATGCTGAGTCACAGGGAAGAGATGGAGATACAAATAGTACTCAGATCTGTGCAGCACTGTTGGATTATTTGCTGGAAACTAGAGACCCCCATAAATCACAAGCAAGTCATGAGTTGTTGATCAAGATTGGTGATATAATTACAATGCTTATTTTCTGATAGATAGCTGCTTGAGTAAAGAGCTGAATTTGTGAGCTACCATGAAGCTACCAAGCCTCTTAAACCCCCCCATCCCCCCAAAACTCCATGTATTTTTATTTGCAGGTATTTTTGTGGATTATGTGTCATTTATGTGTAGACATTGCATCATCCTTATTTTGGTGACTCCTTTCTTTGGAGTCTCTCACTCCCAGTCAAGACAGGTGACCTGGCAGGAGCAAATCCAATACACTGTGAACATGCGGTATAATTATCTCCTTGAAGCAGTTCTGGAGCATGCATGTGTGGGAGGAGGGGAGGCATATTAAGTGGTGAAGCTGCATGAAAATTTGCCAGTGGAACAGTTTCCTGTCAAAAAAAATGCTGTTTTAAACAGAATCAAAATGTTCCACATGAGAATGTGTTTGTACTGCAGCTGGCAACTGTTCAGAGGATCTGGAGCCCTGCAGCCTTGTTTAATGATCAGATACAGTTGGGAGAGATCAGACATGGAGGTATGGCAAGGTGGTGGTTGTTGTTATGTTTCAGCTGTAAAGAAAACTTCAGAATTCTTCGATTTCCCACAGTGCACAGAATGAGACTTGACCTACTCTGCCATTTCTTTATACAGCCCTTTCTTAAAAATTATCTCCCATCTCCAGCACACATCATTAAAGTACTGCACTATTGTATTTACTTCACGGAAGCCTGAGGCCCAGTTTACGCCAAGTTCATTTAAGTCACTGATCTTGCAGTGGGGGTGCATTTGGCCCATGAGGTCTTAAAATAACTATGGAAATATTCACTGCATATTTATGTGGGACAGAGACCACACAGATTTCTCAGTTTGCAGTTTTCTATCACTTGTGCACTGGAAAAGAAAAACACATCAGTGAGGGAAGCCCGTCCCCCCAAGCATACGTGGTTGCCTTTTGGCTCGCCAAGATCACCTTGAACAGGATCCCTGCTCCCTTTTTGCATTCAGTTTAGATTCCAATGTTATGCTAGTAAGTTTCTTTTTTTCCCTCCTGACACTGCTGGGAGCAATTATTTTTCTTCTCATTATCTCAACTTCCTTCCACCTAACAAACACCTTTCTTTTTATAGCTGTTTGAGCTTGTGTTTGGGCTTTCAAGCATTTGGTGCAAACTAAGTATAGTGTTTGGGCCCTCCCGGTTTTAGTGGTATTGGGACCTTCTTATTTTTGTTTGCAAAATTTGACACAGTGGGGCTGTCTTAGGGTATAGCAAACTCTCACTAGATTGTTGAAAGTGGTCCACATCAAGGATACAAATGTCCCATTTTGGCTTTACTTCTCCTGTGGCAGTCAAACTAGTCACTAGTGCAATGGACAGAAAAATGATGGATTCAGTTAAAGTCTTACACTTTTGTGGTGATTTGTCTTATTCCTTCAAAGACCTTCATTCTTTGCCTTCTGGATTGCTCTGGTATGTTGAAGACTATCCTCCAGCTGTTTAGTCTGGCAAAACATGAATGTGGAAAATGCATTTCTTTAGTGTGACAGTGCATTTTTTTGACAGTTGAGCAGTTCCTTGTTCCTTGTGCTGTTGTTGCTCAACAACAGCAGTTTGTCATGTCCTAAGATGAAGAAAGAGACAGTTAATGGATTTTTTAATATCCTGAAATTATTTCTGATTCTGTTTAGTTAACAAATTCATTGTGCTTGTTTGCTAGCCTTTGCCTTGCATCTTGTATGTACAATTACCTTTCAATCTCCCCCTGGCCTGGCACCTCTTCTGCTGGATGGTGGATTGGAGGGTGTCTCTGCTGTGCCTCAGGTTCCCTGGTCAAGGCACTCACCTGGAGGCAGAACTAATCTCGAAGTGCTCTATTAGCTGGACAGAACTTGGAGATGTCAACCTTTTAGTCTGTTGACAGATGAAGCCAAAGCAAATTAGCAGAAGCTTTGTCATTGTGCTTAGTCTTTTTCTCGGTCAAGTATATACTTTTGAAAAGTTGTTTCCCTTTCCTTGGAGGTGTTCTGCTGTCCATGGACAAAAATGGGAATCTTTCAGAGATCCTTGTCATGCTTTGCCACAAATACTTAGCCATTTTCAGTGTATAGACCCAAAATTTTCAGGCACTAAATGCTGTTCTAGCAGGGATGTTATCTCCCATAGGAATGTTATATCAAATCTGCCATCCAGTTATCTATGTAACCTGCATTCTTCAGGCCTCACAGTTGTTTGGGGCTTTTTTCTTTTTTAGTTAATGTTTTTTTTCTTAAAGGGAGTTTTCTTTATTTCAGTCTGTGCCCATTGCCTCTGGTCCTATCACTGGTCACCACTGAGAAGAGCCTTGCTCGGTCTGCCTCACTCCATCCCACCAGCCATGTATGCACATTGATTAGATCCCCTTTGAGCCTTTTCTTCTCCAGGCTAAATAATCCCAGTGCATCCTTCTGCTTCTCTAGCCACTCTTTTCTGCATGTTAGTCATTCCCTTGGGTGAGGACATGCATTTGTGTGCCTGCATGGAGAGCTGTGTCAGGGAAGTGACCCGGGTTAGAAGTAACCAGTTATTTTATGCTGTGTGCTTTTAACCCAGAGTGAGGTCTGCTTGGCTGTTCTGTGAAGGCTTATGGCAATGCAAGCAAACACCCAGCAAAGGCTGAGAATAAGAAGTGAGAGGAAGGCAAGGTGTTTCTTCTTGTGGAAGCGTCAGTTTTTACTGGCTTAAAGTGTTTGTGACAGTTGTCACCTGGGTGGACTGTGAACAGATGTGAAAGCCTAAGAGTAAAAATCTTTGGTCTAGACTTACTAAGACAATGGAGATGGTGTTTTGCATGGATTTTTGTCTGCTGTGAGGAAAACCATTTTTCTGTATTATTTCTTTAACCTTACCCCAACCGTTTGCTGCTCAGAAACTTTAACTGCTTGAATTTCTGTGGATTTAGTACCTTACAACAGAGATCTGCTCCATGAAATCTCCTCTGCATTCCTTTGAACCTATATGTACCTCCATTGTATTTGAAAATGAATTTCACAGCTCAGCTAGCTGTTGCATTAAGAATCACTTCCTTTAGGATGTTGTGAACCTGATTCCTACTGCTTCCTCTCCCCTCCCCTCCCCATGTGAACCTCGTATCTTCCCTCAGCTGTTTTTTATTCTTCCCTGAATTGTCTCTTAATTTTCTCCTCTACCTTCATCTTTGGTACCTGGATACCATCCTGCTCCTGATTTGTCACCGTTATACTGTGCACTCCTATTTTTCGAATACTCCTTTTGCATTAAATCCCATACTAATTGTCTTCTAACTCCAACCACCTAATGCACAGCTTTGCATCTTTTGTTATAGCTCTGGGTATCTTGTGTGGTCCTGTTCCACTGCTGTCTCATTTTGATGCAATCCAGTTTCTCATATGTGACCCCTTTCTCTCTTTCGTCTCCTCCCATCGCAATATTTTGGTCAGGGACTTAGTTGTAGTATTGGATTTTTTTAATTTTTTTTTTTTTAATTAGACCAAATTTACCTCTGTTCTTGCATTAATGTGGAATGTAATTTTCTGTTTGACTTTTGACAAAAATCTTTGTCCACGATTCTGTAATTTTTATCCTTTTGTATGGTAATCTTAACGTCGTCTGCTTTCTGCAAGTTAAAACTCTGCTATGAGGTTATTTTTATCCTCTGTTTCATTTTATTTGAATCCCAGGTCAATTTTTTGTCTATTAATCTTATTTTTATCTTTGTGGATATGCTTAATAATGTTTATTCTTAACTACACGTTCTTGTGCCCTCTGGCTCTTATTAACATGACTGAAGTACTTTTTTGCAGCAAAGTCTGGCAACTCACTTCATGCTGCTTTCTCTACTCATTGAGCCAGTGGTAGGAGACTGCCTGAGTAGTTTGTTACTTTCTTCCTTCAGATCCTTCCCTTTGCTGCTACAAAATATCCATTGCAATAATAGCTGTGAACCGCTGGTGTGTTCATCTTATCTGTATGATATTAGAGGCGTTTGGGTGTACAGACACTGAATGATTTCACTGCTCAATGCTATACCTTGAATTTCACAGAATTGTATCTGATAGTTGTCATGTGTAAGACAGTTGCTTCTGACGTTTCTGACATTTTTGACTTTGCCTTATTAGTAGGTGAAATATTTAAATATTCCAAAATGCAGAACACCTCAATGAGTTCTGCTTTGAATTTTCATGCACAAGTTGCTTATTGGGATCATTATGGCTCTTACAGGGTACTGGGGATTCCTGTTAATTTTGCCTGGTCTGGGGATCTTTCTCCCATTGCTGTATTAAATATATCTCACCTTACTTTAGCTGTCTAGAATTGTGCCCTTTTGTGCCAATGGAATAACTAGGTTCTTTGTAGTGGGGAGAAGGGCTTGGCATGAACCATTCTCTTATTTTAAGATAAGTTGTAATTTCCTGTGTCTCTCTCTCAAGGAAGCCTCAATGCAAATTTAAGCAAAACAGCTTGAGCTGCATGATGTAAATCTCACCTCACATCTACTATAGGGTTGTTTGTGTCAATACAACAAGACTGGAATTTCTGGTCAATATTTCTGTGGTAGTTCATATTAGCATTTCCTTGAAGTGTATGTTGCTCATATAATTTGTGTCTGTCTCTCTGGAGAGTTTAGTTTTGCTTTAACAGAGGGGCTGAATGTCATTATGTTCAGTGGAAGGTGTCACAAGCAATAATGGTTGATTCATAATCACCTGCCCATAACTATGTGCAGCAATGGTAGTCGCATATTCAGACAATAATTCTGTCTATAAGTGTTGAAAACTCAAGAGTTGGACTCCCTGCCAATGGAGGAATTTTCAAGGCTTTTGATGTGGAGACTTTCTCTTATGAAATCAGGGTGCTTACAGGGTTCAAGACTTTCAGTGTGTGTAGGTTAGAGTTGTACTGCTCGAAAGCTGAAATTTTCTTCCTTGACCCTGTGACTACAGATACTACAAGCATTAGGAAAAGCCTTGGTTTTTATTAAATTCCCAAAAGTGCTGCTCTCACTAGAAAGTGGTTGGATTTGGGGATCTTTCTGCCCAGTTGCAAAAAACTCCACAGGTTTGAGGTAGCAAAAAATGACAGGGTTTTTTATATTGATTTGGGTAGTTTTGACTTGGCTATGCTTCACTTTTTCCCCTTATAGTCTCTTAAGCCTTGTTATATGGCCTTTTAGATGTTGTTTATTTTACAAACGTGAATATTACTCACTTAAAAAGCAAAAAATCCTTTCGTCTTCTCTGGGGGTTAAGCAAGGGAGAAACTTTGTACTCCATGAAAGCAGGGTGAGACTGTTTCTATTCTGAAATATTAAATAATCAAAGGGAACTAATACTCTGTGATGATACCTCAGGGGAGATTTAATTAAGGAAATTAAATTGCATTAAGAGTGACCTATTGTGGACTGCCAAAAAACCAACAGATGAGGGAGACATTTGTTAGTAATGTGTGCCCATTGGTAAGAGCTTGTGCAGTGTTCCAAGCCTGTGAGATACGAAGCACAACAAAGTGTCTGAAAGTAGTGTTTGTTTAACTATCTGATTGATAGAGGTCAGCATTGCAGGGGGCACATCGAGTCTGAGAAGTGACTCCCTGGTTCTGGGAATCAGGGCTGGTCGAGGCCTGTGGTCACATGTGTCTCTGCTACTTTATACTAAAGAGTCGTCTATAGTTCAGAGATACCATTTCCAAACTTCACTGGCTAAAAGGGAGCATGGCATCAGCCATGTCAGCCTCCTGTGGAGTTGTACCTGGAGCATAGTGGGTTAGTTCACACGGCTTCAGCAGATTTTTGTTGCTTTAAATCAACGTGGTTAATTTTTCATGTGTGCTGGCCACAAGCAGTTTGGCACTTGGCTGAACCCTGGAGATGGAAGGGCAGTGAACTCACTGGGGGAAGGTCAGCCGAGGGATGGAGATATATGTGGGATGGCAAATTTTAAGGAAGCAGCAAAAGGTTGATCTCTTGGGCTGGGTCTAGTAGAGGCATAAAAAGGAAGTGGCTCACTTCTTCCCTTGGTGTGACCAGGTTTTGTAGAGCTCAGAGCTGTGCATTGGGAAGACTGCATCCATGTTCTGCTCTTGCCTCTACAGATGAGGATTGTCTCTGGATTCACAGATGAGGATTGAATTGGGAAACTGGAAGTAGCAAATGAACTGAGGAGGAGGGGATACGGGGACCTTAACACTCGATCCTTTACTCCCCTAGGCAATGCTTTTGAAATACGTTTGACTCATGGGGTCTTGAACAAACCAGGGACTGACATTTAACAAGTAAAGGCTGCAAGGATGGGTCCGATGTCTGTAATAACACATGTGATTTTGTAAGTCAGCAGTCATCCCTCTGCCAGGGCTGAGTGGTTTCTCCTTTGCCCTGTGCACTGTTTGAATCCCCAGAGGTCTCTCTCAGCCTGCTCTCTGGCAATTACAGAGGCATTCCCTTGCTCTCACCATTAGCGTAATGGCTTGTGAGAACATCACTTATCCCTTAGCTCTTGAGTGACTACTGCTTCCATAATCTCTTTTGCATTAAACTAATGGATCTCTTGTGTATGCAATTTTTCTCCCCCTCCTCATATGGTGAAGAGAGTACCTGTCATTGCTTTTACCCCATTTGTCATTTATTGCAGATGAAAATACAAAAAGAATTTGACAAGAAATTGGAGCAACTGTCATATCTTGTTGTGTCTTACTAAAAGTATGCAAATAATAGAAAATGCCAGTACAAAAAAGAAGTACATTGCCATATTCAATTGTTCCATTGCCATATGTAATTCTTCAGTTGCAAGAAAGCAGATTCTCATCACAAGCAGTCATTTTACCTGGCTTTTTTTATTTATCAGTTAGAAGTGATGTTTAAAGTAGCTTCTTGGTACAATGGAGTAGTGCCTATTTCCAAGCCATGCTCTATGGAAGAGGAAGAAAAATTTTGCTTACAGATACAGTACCTCTCCCACTGTCTTTTACTCCAAAGTAACAGCAATTTTAAAGAGCTGCTTCATTTTCCTTGCATTTACACTATCACACCTGTTCTGCTCTCTTAATTGTTAGGAAGTTTTTCATAATATCTAAGCTGACTCTTGCTGGGATGTTATCAGTCCCACCCACTGTGGGCACAAGAAAAAATATTCCTTCTTCTTCACAGAAGCATCTTTAATGGTGTCACTTGCACTGTTCTTCCCACTCTGTATTCCATCTTTTTTTCCACATTTTTGCTAGTCCCAGTTATATGTATATCTTTACAGGTTGTGTTTTGCTGAATTTTGCTCTTTCCTGTGGCTCTTTGGACCTGCTCCAGTTGGCTCATTTGTTTCTTCAAATGCAGCACCCAGGCGAGGATGTAGTAGTGCAGCTGAAGCTTTGCTGATGCTCATCAGAGTGGAAGGACAAGTCCATGTGTTCTGTGGGGCACAGTCATGTTTATGTGCTCCAGCCTGCTTGTTTGCCTTGTGCTCAATAGCTTGACTCTGACTCCTGTTCAGATTCTCATCTCCTCTTACCAATGGATTATCTCTGAGTGATCTTACCTGGTGTGCTGGTTTTGGCTGGGATGGAGTTAATTTTTTTCACAGTAGCTGGTATGGGGCTGTATTTTGGATTTGTGGTGAAAAGAGAGTTGATAATACAGAGATGTTTCTGTTACTGCTGGGCAGGTCCTGCACAGCCTCAAGGCCTTTTCGCCTTGTTGTACCACCCCTGCCATGAGGATGCTGGATGTGCACAAGGAGCTGGAAAGGGACACAGCCAGGACAGCTGACCCCAGCTGAGCACAGGGATATCCCATATTATATGGCATCATGCTCAGCATGTAAAGGTGGGGAAAGAAGAAAGAAGGGGTGGATTTTCAGTGACATGGCGTTTGTCTTCCCAAATAACAGTTCCACCTGATGGGGCAAGCCCTGCTCTCCTGGAGATGGATGAATACCAGCATGCTCATTGAAAACAGTGAATTAATTTCTTTGCTCTGCTTGTGAGTGCAGCTTCTGCTTTCTCTGTTGAACTTGTCTTTATTTCAACCCATTAGTTTTCTAGCTTTTACTCTTCTGATTCTCTCCCTGATCCCACTGAGAGGGGAGTGACCGAGTGGCTGCACAGGGCTTGCACAGTGGGGCTAAATCATAACACCTGGCTCCAAATTCTCCTTACTGTATTTATGCAGTGTATACAGCTGTGTTTCTTTCCTGGTTTTTCCAATTTTTCCACTTTGCCCCGATAATACTCAATATGAGTCCTATCCCTCACACTTCTGGTTTTTCTTTGTTCTGTTTGGTCTACAGATTTAATAAGTTGACTCTTTCTTGTCATCCCCTTAGAGATGTAGCAGACCTAGCACATGGAATTCATCCAGGTCTGTACCAGTCATGTAGAGCCAGATCTAACTGCTGAATCCAGCCTGAGTGAACTTTATCTAGATCATGTTTTCCAAACTTTCTTGAAAAAAATGTTTAAAAAAGATTTTTTTTAAAATGTGAAAGTATATAAAAAACTTTAAATATGGTCAAGATATAAAGTATTTGTGCTTTTTCCTGGGCCCAAAAACTGTTACTTTGCTGCAGAAGAAAATTTAATTAGTTTAGGTGCTTTTTCTTGATGAGTCTGTTTCTTGTTACTCCTGTGACCAGTATCTTGATGCTGGTTTTGGATTTGTGCCACTCCAAGAGCTCTTGGAGTACTCTCATCAGAGTAAATGCCTGCAAGAGGGATTGTAGTCCAGACTAACTCTTCTTTTTCTAGTCTTTGCAGCCTCTGAGGCAGGCTGCATAAATTCAATGCCAAGGGAATAAAAAAATCAGTTGTGGGTTTTTTTCCTCTCTCTGGGGACTATTGCGAGATCCAGAAAGTTAACAAACTGGCATGCAGCATGCCAGCTAGAAAGAGTATTTGGTATCATTACCTGGAATATTTTCTATATTGTTTAGATTGTACCCAAGCAGAAGAAACACTCCAGATGAACAGAATCTCCTTTTCCCTTGATACCTTATGCATTTGTAGCCAAATAACAGAATCACTGGAGGTCATCTATTCCAACCTTCCTGCCTAGGTAGGGTCCCCTAGAGCATGTTACTCTGGATTGTGTCCAGACAGCTGTTGAGTATCTCCAGGGAAGGAGACTCCACAACCTCACTGGGCAATCTGTTCCAGTGCTCAGTCACTCCCATAGTGAAGTTCTTACTTGTGTTCAGCTGGAATTTCCTGTGCATCAGTTTCTGCCTGTTGTCTCTTGCCCTGCTGCTTGACCAGAAGTGTCTGGCCCCATTCTCTTGGCACTCTCCCTTCAGATACTTACAGACATTGATAAGTTCCCCTCACAGTTGTCTCTTCTCAAGGCTGAACAAGCTCAGCTTCCTCAACCTGTCCTCAAAAGTGAAGGAGCCCTTCCTCAAATGCATGAGATAGGAAGAAAGTGGGATCCAATATACAGCATAAACTTTGATTGATTCATGATGAGAAATGAAATTAATATAGATTTATGGTCTGTTTTTTCCCATATTGTGTGTGTGTGGGAAAAAATCTTTAGGGATAAGAGTCTAGGTAACTGTTTATAGTGAGAAAGTAGATGTGTGAGAAAGAAACAGGATTTAAGTGAATCAGGTTGTCTTAGTACAGATGTTTTCCCGGGCTTCAGCCTATCCCAGTCAAGGTGGATGTTAGATCCCAGCTATTTTCAGAGAGCAGAAGCAGTGTAAGATATTAATCCATTTTCAAGGTCTACTTTTAAAAGATTTTTTGTGGGCTGAATCGATGAGCCTTAACATTCATTCTCATCTAAAATATACTTTATTTACTGAATGTCATTCTGTCTAAAAGATATTATTTACTAAAAGTTATTTTATCACTGTGTAGTTGTGGAAGGCTTCTACCAGTCCTCCTCCTTGTTTTATACAGTGCAACTTTTCTCTGTATTCCATTTGTTTCTTGCTGGCACTCTGAAAATAGTGTTTTATGCCTCACAACTTGATTTGGTAGATAGGGGGCAGGTTTTCTGCCTGCAGACTAACACGAATTATAGAAGTGTTGATTAAATATCAAGTTTTGTGAAAAGCCTGTTGAAATACCTTTTGTGTATAAGAAAATATGTGATGGTCTTAAGATTTTAGAGGAGGGTGTCCTCTAAAATGTCATAAGATTTTAGTGGAGGTACAGCAGCATGGGTTTCAGGCATTTTTATATCTATAATGTTTTTCTCAGACAAATCCTTTGGACTGATGGATCTGCAAAGTTTTCCTTGCTGTAAAACTTTTATCGAGAGTTTATGTTTTGGTGGTTTGTTTTTTTTTTTTTTTTTTTTTGGGGGGGGGGTTTTTTTTTTTTTTTTTTTTTTNTTTTTTTGTTTTTTTTGTTTTTTCCTGGAGTCCATCAGACTGGGGAAGAAGACATGTTTGTTCATGTTTTTAGTGCTTATTTCCCCTTCTTTCACAGAAAATGACCGGTTGAATTTTAAATTTGTAGTCTTAGTTTGTGCTCAAAATGCATTTATAGAATACCAAAAGTATTTTGCTCATGTGTTATAAAATCTGCAAATCCTCAGTGCTTGGTGCAGAGCCATCAAGTGTGGAGAACTGTTATAATTTGGAGATGCAATATATCTTGTATAAAACATAATAGGTATTTTATTTGTTAATATCTAGTACTAACTCATGAAGGCATTGCTCTTCATGATGGTTCTTTGAACATTAATTTATATGTTTCCTTATTCTGACATTTTATTATCAGTAATTCAAATAGTTTCATGAGTCAGGCAAACTTACTTTGTCTACTGGGAGGATTTAAGATACCTCATAACCTTAATGTAATTTACTGGTGACTGTTAGTTATAACTTCTCCTTTTCATTTAAAGAATACAGGAAAAATAAGAATTGGAGTTTTAAAGTGTAGAGAAATGAATACAAGATTTTGTATCTACCATTCACTTTAAAAAGATGTCTAGATGGGTTTTTTTAGTTATTTTCTTTCAAATGAACTTCAGTTCCTTAATCTCTTCTAGGTCTTAATCTGACCCTGTATGTATGTCATGAATTATTGATTAATTTATCTTATTAAAACACATGCATTTTATGCAGCTTTTGCAGTTATTAGTTTTTTCCTTGCTTCTGTGCTTCTTGAAATTACTTGGCTTGGAAAAATTCTTGAGCAAAGTTTTTTTGGTATCTAGATAGTTTAAAAATGAATCCAGGATTTTGCATATATGTTGTTCAACACTTTGAAGCCCTGAGCTATGCAGGTTCTGAGAACATTGTTAAATGAAAGTGGTGTCTTGGAAAGCATTGTGGGAATTATTGATGTTGATGGTTTAAAAGTGACCTTGATTTTTGTCACTTCTCTTGTTAGGTTTGCTAATATTTCAAAACATTTGGTTTTTCAAGGAAGGATTTCTTCTCCTTGCCTTCTCTTCCTCTTTTCTTGGGTCTGCAGTGAAGATGTGAAGCTGGATTTGACATGATCTCCATGGCAGCACACATTAGTTTCCATGGCAACACATTTCACAAACAGCTCTACAACTTTACTACAGTGTCAAACAAAAGGAGAAGCCCGACTGTTGGAGCAGGCTGTGATCAAGGTTAAAATTAAAAAGAGGGGGAAGGGAGGAAACACTGGAAGAGGTTGGGTGAGATAATGACTTCTTCCAATTTGTCCTTTTAAAGCTTTTGCTCCAGGGTAGGCACGTCATTTAAAATAACCCCCTAAATTCTCCAGTCTATAATTACCCTGCTATCTTGCTGCATTCCTGCACATGAGTAGGTAAGGGATGGGCTGTCACAAGTCTTTTGTCCCAAGATACTTCTTTAGCCTGGTTTCAGGAGGAAATGAGGCTTACAGATTAACAATCCTCTGATCCAGTTGTCTCTTTGTCTCTCTTCTATTGGTACCTCATAGCTTTTGACCCCATTGATCAGCTTATTTGAATCTGACAGAGGGGTCAAAGTTGAGGAGGTAATTAAGTTCCTCTAGGTGTTGAGAAAAGCTGCTCCCTGGAAGGAGGCTCTGTGCACTGAGAATTGGAGAATTACAGGCATCTAAGCTAGATGGATATAATAAACAATGTATAAAGATTCTTTTGATGGTATGAAGTCAGGGACATATTTAAGCACATGTTAAGTGTCTCTTTTTTTCCATGAGATGCTTTTCTAAACCTCAGAGACAGGATACTGTGAGAGGCTGATTCTCTTATGAACAGTTAAGGTCACTTCTCTTTCAAGGTAACAGTACTGGGAAGGCACGAGGAAAAATATGGAAGGACTGCAAGTTGTGAAGCAGCTTGCAGTTTTACTTTTATTTCAGACTGAATATAATTAATTCTTCAGGTTTGCACAATGCAGGCAATAGGCTGGAAATGTGAAAATAGAAGCTTAAGTTGGGTGTCGAAGGACTTGTACTAAGAGGGTCTGGGATTGTGGGCAAGGAAATATTGGTATCCTCAGGGGTCTGCTCCATTGTTTGGCCTGTGCACATCTCCCCTTTCTGAGATATGCAGTTCCATATACATGGGACCGATTGCATTTATGTCATTAGAAAGGTGGTGGTGTTTTAGTAGAATCTATTTCTGAGCTGTGTTAGTGATGATTTTTTTTAAAAAAAGAAAAGAATGCAAAAGCAACTTAAAATAATCATCAATTTATCTTGATCCTGGTTTAGAAGTGCAAGGCTACCACATTATTCTTGTCACTTCAGTGGTTCAAACTTAGTATGGTGTGCTGTCATGCATGTGAGCTTTTATGGGAAGATGGGTTTTCATTTTCTAGTTTTTAATTTAAAAATATTGTAGAGGTGGCTACACAGGGCCAGGTGCTGGAGGGAAATCATAAGTATCAAAGATATCTTTTAATCAAAAGAAATCCACGCTGGTTTATATGTATTATTATATATTGCTGCAGGTGATGGTGTGGCAGGTGGAAGGCAGCATTGGTCTGGGGAGCTGTCAAGGTAGAGGCAGGTTCTGGAAACATGGTTTCAGGCTGGGGACATTGCCCTGCTTGGGGAATAGGATCCAGCTCAGTGAGTCCAAGAAGGCTGGATCTTTTAATACATTACTGTTCAAAGTTGACTTGCCCACTGCAGACCTTTGCTTACCAAATAAAATAGTCAAGTGTTTTTCTTTCAGAAGGAAAGGAGAACAGTTGTCTCACAGATTTGGGTTTTTTCTGCTGACTCTTGGAAATTATCCTAGTGGAAATGGTCTGTTGAGCAGAGTTGAATGAAATTGTCAAAGATGTACATAGTAATGACTTATTGCCTACTTTTCCATTTTATCTGATTACTATTGTTTTAAAAAGAGGATTTTTTAAGGATCTTGGTTTCCATAAATCTCCTCAGAAGCTAGTTCTTAGGGGCCTTTGTGTCTTCAAAGTTTTAGTCCTTTCAAGCTTCTGGTGAAACAAAAATGCATGCAAAGACTGCCCATATTAAAAGGCTTGCTTACAGCACTGTTAGCTGTATAACCAGCCTATGCTATACTTCTGGTTTTGATTAAAAGTAATGCTTGTGATAAACTACTGACCTTCTAAAATACCAGTATTGATTTTTTTTTCTTCAGTAGCTCATGTGCCATCTCAAAAGAGTTGGGAGTGTTGATTGGAAAATTCAGACAATCTTATTTAACACCCTTTTGTGATGTTTTTATTATGCCCTGCTTAGACATTCCGGGAGGCTTAGTCCTTCCACACTGAACCCAGAGAATCTGTATTTGGTTGATTTCTACTTAGTTTTCAGCCTTCTTCCTGTCCTTAAGATTTGCCATACGCAGTCAGTGGATCTCAGGCTTTAATTAGATGTGCAGTGGTGGTCAAGGCCATCCGTCCATGTAAAGAGTCTTAGCTGCTTTCCTGTCCCACTGAAGAGCAGCTTCTCCAGCTGTCGTCTTCCATGCTTTTAAGCCTCTATTTAGAGACCTCTGATGCAGACAAGGCTCAGCAAGGCTGGACAACCTAGGCTCATATCTGGTGTTTTTTGGTATGTTTGACCAGGAGGGGATGGATGTGGAAGCTTTGCCAGTATTACGATTTCACTAAGTACTTCCAATACCTTTCGGTAAACTGTGGTAATGTGTTTCTTTCCTTCGGTTTTCTTAAAGCATTAAAATTGCAATGTGGGGTCGCTTCTGAAAAGAGCTACCAGCATATTCATCTGAATGAAAACTGTGTGTCTTGTTCCATGGGTTATAAAAATAAACTTGTTTCATTGAGCTTTCATGTGTCAAGAGATTTGCAAATATAAAAATGCAATATAAAGGGAATAGATTTTGAATAATTCCTTAATCTGGTTTTCAGTGGTCAGGATGTTCAGCTGCATTTTTTGTCTTCTTCCTAATCACTTTCATATTAAAGATTAATTGCATATCATAGAGAATCTTTGATTAAGCCAATAAAAAGTGAGAGCATAGATCTGTTCATTAGAAGCAGCATGATGAATAATAATGAGCAACTGCCAGGCTTCCTTGTCTGGCTTACAATAGACATGTATTTCTGTGATGCTCCATTTGCTGTTATTAAACAAAAATGATTTACAATTTTACTAAGAAGCATCCTTATTAAAAAAACAGAATAAAATACTCTGCTCTGTGCACCTTCTGGGGTGTAAGTTTGACAGGAAAAGGAGTTAATATTTTCTAAGCATGTTTTGCCTCTTATTCCAGGAGAATCCAACAAGGTGATTTATGAAGGTGTTTTTATTTTAGACTTTGTCATTTTGACCTGGACTTTCTCTTTAGCAATGTGCCTCTTTGCAATAGGTTGTTTGGGTTCTTTTGTCCTGTGTTCCAGGATACTGCATGTGATGCATGTACTACATCTGTAAAGCTGCAGAACTTGCTTCCCATTGCACAAGAACATAAATGTGTGTGCATGACTTTACCCCCAAGTGAACAAATATGTTATTTGAGAGTTGTCTCTGCTGGCCGCTGTAAATAAGGAATGTCAGAAGAATGGGATGTAATGAGGTGACTGTCAGGACATGTGGCAACAGTGTGGACTATACATACCAACATTAAATTAGAGTCACTTTGTAATACCAAATGAAGCAGTTTGAGAATGAGACTTGTGAGGCAAAATGATCATCAAAGTCACACCTTTGATTGTAAGAGGTGCTAGTACTACAGCTGTTAACATTCCCATTCAGGAGCAACTTGTGCCTTTTTTTACTTGGAGCGACTGATTTCTTTCCACTAGTCCACTGAATTAATATGTCCTGAACCTGTGAGCAAGTATCAAGAGGCTGTAGTCACACAGTCATATTGTTCATCACCAGTAGCAGTGATTCTGAAACTTCTTGGAAATAGATGACTGTCAAACCTGAATTTGTCATAGACCATTTTTGATTCTTCTCAAATTGTTAAGAGAAAACTTCATTAGACTATGAGTGAATTAAGCCAGTCTCATCCTCCTGCTGCCAGTCACTGTAGAAATGCAGTTTGGGGACCACTCAAAATGGTGGCAAAATGTCATCCTAATCTTGAATGAGCTACAAAATAAAAGGCCTCAGGGTTGGCTTTTCTATTCCAATGGATTTGGTTTTTTCCTGCCTAAGGCTTAGAGTTTCAACAAGGAGAACAGAAATGTTTGATGCTGAAAAGACAGCTGTGTTACTCCTCCTTCAAAGACCTGCAGCATGGGAAGTCTTGTCCTGAGATTCATCTGATGCCAATTCTGCACACCTTCCCAAGTATGAGCCCAAGACCCAATTGTTTTGAGTATGTTGTAGGCAGGATAACTGGTTATGTGTCAGAATATACAATGGTGGTCAGGTGCTAAGAAAAATTCTCAGAATTGGTGTCCTTCACTTATACATTTGGTGGGCAGCAGAGCTGAATTTCTGATTGAGAAGATAAATTATCCCTAGGGAATAAATAACAACGGCCAAGGCAGTTCCAGACCTCTGGAAACAGAGGTGTTTCATAATTGAAGAGAAATGTGATCTTTGGTGATGAGACAATGCATTCTTTTTCATTGGTTCTCCAACAGCATTTAGAATAAATTGATTATTGAGTAATCTATGTTAACTTACCTTCTTTTGCTATCATTGGACCTTACAGATCCCTTTTTAACACTTTTTTTTTCTGCTTCACCTTTCTGCCTTTTTGAACTTACATGAGTAGTTACACCAAAGGGAATAGCTAACCTATTTAACTTGATTTCTCATGAAGCCTCATATTCTCATGGAGACAACATATTCTAATCTCCTTCATCTTCTAGAATGTCTGCACTATATTGGAAAAAAAATTATGGAAAATAAACCTCAGTCTTGGTAAAAATTTAAATACAGATGCTGGCAATAATAAACTTTCCAACTTAGTTTATCTCTACTGAAACCAAATTGAACTGTGTGTATGGCACAGGAAAAGTTGGCACAGGTCTTATTTATATATGTGTGTATTTAATTGAACTGTGTGATTTTCCATTTAGATTTTTGTGATACAGATCAAAGGGATCTCTTGAATTTCAAAGTTTACTTCCTTTTTTATTCACGAACAGTCTTGAGTCCCAAAACATGTTGGATTTACTTCATCTGCTTTCTGAAGGTTTCTGAAATAGATACTGTGATTGTCACATCACAGTTTAATTGCCAATATACCCTTAAAGGCATTGTCATTTTTAACCAATGATGGAATCTCTGAACAGTGTTATTATATAGAGAAAGTTTTAAAAGTATGGAAAAATACAGTGTTGAGAGATGAGGGAAGCACATGGTTTTAGCAATGGCAAGAGAATTCAATTGGTGGTGAAAATTTAGTATTCTGTATTGTCAAAGCAGGGACTGGTTTGTGAAGATACAAGAGTTAGGTTCTATGTGACTCTTCCAGGTGCTGTTGGCAGTGTGATAACAGTGCCATACTTGGTGCCTGTCCACCAATGGCACATGCTCAGGTGGTGAACCTGTTCAAAATCCTGTCTACCACAGCAGATACAGGTCTGGTGGTATGGAGCAATGAAAAGTGTGCCCTTCATTCTTGTAGCTGTAGGTGGTGGTATATTTCATTTATGTCCCACTGCTGTGGGGATTTGGATGGGCTCTATGCCCTTAAGTTAACTAAAAAGATAAAGAAAAGCCTCAAGTAACTAAATCCCTGCAACCAATGGTATATCCGCGTAAAAGCAGTTGATGGTGCAGGAGCTTGCTTGGGTGTTGCAGGGGTTTGAGTTGTTCAAACCCCATTTACAGCGGTATGAGAAGAATTGCAGAGGTATAGCCACTGTGTATATTCCATACTGGTTTAACCTGAGGAACTCAAGGAATTAGATACATTTATTTTTTACGAGTCTGTTTCCATTTTACTGTAGAAAAAATATATAAATGAGACTTTAATGGGTGGAGAGGGGAATCTGGTCCTCTTCTGGTGCAGAAAACTTCCACCATTTTTTCACTTGGCAGATAATACTATTCTGTGAAGGTTGAATTTTACACAGCTAAGAGAAGGGATGTTTGAGAAGGGATGAATAGGCTTGGGAAGAAGTGGGAAAAGACTGGATAGCCCTTCTTAATGTGGGTTTTCTGCTGCCTTCAGAAAATGAGCAAAAATCATCTGCACGGTAGAGACTGTTTCAGCTGCTGTTCCTTGGTGTAGCTTTGTGCTCTGCTGCTCATGCTCTTAAATGTTGTTTTCCACTCATGTTCTTGCCTTTTCTGTTTTCCTGAATTTGAGCAGGTTCTGAGGCAGAGTTTCTGATCATGAGCTGAAATTTGCCACAGGAAATTGGGAGGATATGAGTAGTTTTCTGACTTCTTGTCCTGTGGAGGGAGCCTGGGGCCACTGCTCCTGTCTTCCTCAAATGAACTCTGGACTCTTTCCCCCATTCTTCATAGAAAACATGTTTAGCATTAACCAATTAAACTGGATTTATTACTGCTTGTACAGCTTAGAACCCATATTCTGTTTTCCTTGACTTGCCCCTGATGTTATGGTAGAGTGAAGCATTATTGAAGCATGTACTATTTATCTTCTTCTTTCCCTCAGACCAGCCCAGAACATACAGCTTGTTTTTTGTTCAGGCTACCCACATCTAATGAAGATATGAAATCATTCTACCTTTTAGCATTTGACAGTGATTTGTTTTTTAGCCACAGGAATGCACAATGAGAGCTTTTCTCTATGACTGAAAAAATAACAGAGTTTTTACTGGTACATGTTGCAACGTGGCCAGAGCAAGAGGACAGTCCTCTCTGGAGGACACCGGACATGACCCTCTCCACCCCCTTGTACAGATTCTCATTCTGTTCACTCAAAAAAAATGCGTAAGAGACCACTTAAAAATTAAAGAGAGATGAGAGGTAATGAAAGACAGGGAGACAGAATGAGGGAGATTAGCAAGGTTGTATAGATTATCTGCATGCAATCATCCATTTAGGAATAAAGATATGGAAGTTTCATTTGAGTTCATTTTTCAGAAAATTGTGTAGCTCTTAACACATATTCCTGAAGGAGATTTCTGGAGGGCAGGGGGAATACTGCCCTTTCTGTCCTGCTTTAGTTTGCTTCATCCCGGTCAAAACATTTTGACCTCGGCCTTAAGTAGAGTCTGTTTTCTTGTGTATGTCTCTTGGGCATATTGCTTGTATGGTACCCTATGGGGAACAGAAAATAAAAACCTTTTGCATTTAAGGAAATCAACAAATCCAGAAACTTTGATCAGTTAGTTGTAAAAGAGCTTACTGGTGTGTTGTGCAGGCTACTAATACAAGTTTTATTATATATCCAAGCCCTGGAGAGGTGCAGGAAAACTACAGAAGGGATCTGTTTTGTAGCTATTGAAGGAGGAATGGAAACCCAGCCACTTGTTTGTCTATTACCTGTTATTTATGCCAAGCAGAAATTATGGGATGCGATTTATGCATCTTAAGGAAGGGTAGCATAAGGAAATCTAACCCTTTGGGATTTGATGTGTACAAGAAAGAAATCATGTCAAATCAGGCTTTTTTTGGTTTGATGTTAAGAAAAATTATGCAATTGATGTAATACACCAAGACTACTGTAAGGCATTTCTTTTGCTGCTGCACAACATTTTGATTGAGACACTGGGCTGACACAGAATCAATGTGACACATTAAATACATACAAACCATATAACTGAGGTCTCCAAATGTAATGGTAAATAGGAAAAACACTGCTGACATAAAGAAGGCTTCCACTTCTTTCTGTGTTGCATCTTCTTGTGCCCACGGGGCAGGAAAGTTTTAGAAAGAATTTAGAGAAGGAGGAGGAGTTCACGGGGCGGGGGGTGGGGGCAGATGACCTGGAGATACAGGACCCTTTTAATGTGTTGATACACTTACCTTATCAAAGAGAGCTGGAGTGATGACTTGATAATTGTCTCAATATATACAGAGGAAACAGAAATTCGAAATCTGAAGCAAAGATGTAACACACTAAAAACAGATTGTAACAGGTATTTTCATTTATCCTGTAAGTAGCAATTTTAATGATTCCTCAGATTTTGCACAGCTTTTGCCACGTCTAAAATTTGGTCCTTCTGTATGTTTTTCTAAAATGTATGCTCAGGGGGAGTACAAAAATTAATTTCAAAAAACTCCCTGCCTTCCCTTTTGCCTGAGCAACTTCCCAATAGATCACCGGTTCTCCCTATATGCTGAGTGCAGTGATATGTAAAGTAGCTGGGAACATCAAACCTTTGGGGGAGAATAAGGTCAGGAGATGCTATTGGGAGGCTTTGTGGCATTGAATGTGGCCTTGGGGCCAGTCTAGACCCAGTTCAATTTAATGTCAAACCAGTTCAAATTAAGACTTTGCTATTTAGTCCATAATGCTAAGGCATTCAGCTGGGGAATAGTGGAATATTTACTATCTAAAACAGTACTTTCTAAATGCTTTATTCTGTTAAAAGTGCTGATATTTTGAGGTTTTGCCCTAATTAGAGATGAAAGCAAATGACAAAACTGAGATATTCTGAGGAGTGGTAGTCCTGTGTGTTATTCATTTTTACAGAAAAGTTCACCTTAACAGCTAGAATCGCTCTTTTATAATTCTAGTTGAGCTTCTATGTGTGTTTAAATTTTATACTTCAGTTGTGCTACTTAATATTCAAGCATATACTTAATCTCAGTACTGAATTGGACTTGATTTCAGAAAACAAGCCACTACCCTGTTCTGCACATGCAAGTCTGATGAGGAGCAGCTGAGGCAGCTGGGGTTGTTTAGCCTGGAGAAAAGGCAACTCAGGGGAGAGCTTACCACTCTATACAACTACCTGCAAAGAGAGAAGGGTGGGGGTGGTGTCAGTATCTTTTCCCAAGTAATAAGTGACAGGGTGAGAGAAAATGGCCTCAAGATGTGCCAGGAGGAGTTTTGATGGGATATCAGGAAACAAATTTTCTCTGAAAGTGTGGTCAAGCATTGGAGCAGGCTGCCCAGGGAAATGGTGGAACTGCCATCCCTGGAGGTATTTGAAAGATGTGTAGATGTGGCACTTAGGGACATGATTTAGTGGTGAACTTGACAGAGCTAAGTGTTTTGACTTGATCATCTTAGAGGTCTTTTTAAACCTAAATGATTGTGTGATCCTACATGAGAGAAAACTGAGAGGACAGGTGAGGAAGTGGCAGACTGAGAAGAGAGCACAGCATGAGTGAGACAGTGAAGTCCCAATGAGTGTGAGATGACACTGAAGGCAAAAGTGTACAGAAGAGTGGGTACCTCAGCAGGCTGAGACAGTCCCTCTATGCTGTAAGGTGGAGTGAGTGCTGGCTGTTCCTGGAGGGGAATAAGGAGTTCTCTGCCTGTGCTGTCCAGAGGCTGTCCTGGGCGGTATCCAGGGATGGTGCCAGGGGTGAAGCTGAAGATGTCCTTGTCTCGGCAGCCAGGGCTACACAGCTGAACTCCCATTGGGTTGTTGTCCTAAACTGGCATTATGTGTGGGCTGGGTTCCAAATGGGAGGTGTACTGCACCAGGATCAGTGGATTAAAAAGGCACCGGTTGGTGCCAGTGAATTGGTGATAGCTTACATAATACTTCTTCATGGATGCTTTAATATTTAATGTTTGCTATAGCATAAAGGGAGCTTGCAGGCAGCTGTACATAAGCTGTGCATGAATTTTTAAGAAGGGGAAAAATTTTGGGAGGCAGGAACGTCACAGAAGCTTCCTAATTGGCACATACCCCAATAGAAACCAAAATGTGAAAATTAAGTTACTGCCCTAATTATCAGAGGCTCCTAGGAATACATTGTGCTGGGAGATATTCCTTTTTCATTTCATGCACTGCTTTAAAAATAAGCACTGTGCAGAGCTTAACAAGGCTTTTAATTAAAAGGCTGTGCCCACACAGTAGCTTTTCACTGTGACACTGGCTGATGAAGGGAACCGTGAGGGGTGAAAACACTTCTTTGTGTCCTCAAAAGATGGAGCTAATAATGCATTGATAACCAGTGGCACTTAAATGGCTTTGCCACAGCCACATGAAGCCTGATTCTGAGTGGCAGTAGTGTGTGTGGTAGGTTTCTTGTAGAGATGAACATTTCTGTGTGCTTCTGGCTAGGAGATGCCTTTGCCCTCCTGCTCCACTGCAACTGTGCAGCAAAGATGTTGACCTCCCTTGGTCCTGAGTGCCAAGCTGCACTGTGCTCTGACAATGACTCTATTCCCCCACCCACACCAGAAGGTAGAAGTTGTAATCATTTAAGCCATTTAAGGCTTGTGAGATGTGAAAGAAGACAGGTAAGTTGTTGTGATGGACAAGCATGGCAATATATTGTGCACATGGACATTATCACAGCAAAGTAATAAATAATAGACAGAAGGATACATTAACAGTGCATGAATTCTGCTGTTGGTAGCTGTGATGTTTCTCTTGATTTGCAGGATTTGCCATTTAGAGGCAAGGATGTATCATGTATTAAGGCAGAGTACCTAACTATAATAAAGGGGTAGCTTTTCTATTGGCACTGTCATGTAAAAGCCCAATTGCAATATGCCCTGTTCTGCTGAATTTTTGAGTATTCAGTACAAACTGTGCTTTTCAGAGTAGGGTCTTTTGGATGACTGGCTTAAGAGCACTCTCACTCATATCAAGGAAATTCTGTACATTTACTTCTCTGGGAGGCAATTTTGGTATAATGCAGAGTGCTTTTTGAAAAATGTATTTCAACGGGATGACAAATACATATTTCTGTATGTATTAATATAATGTATGAATGCATAATAGCTGTAGACTAGAGCTGCTGAAAACCAAAATTTTGGGATGCTATTTACAGGCAGGGAAGTGTGGCTATGTAATCAAAATGAATACATTTTGAATTTATTTCTTGATTTGCCAAAAAATACTTCTCAACATTAAAGCTGGAAAGATCTAGCAAGTTTAGTTTGCTTTCATGAGTCCAACTTACTTCGTTCATGATTAGAGCAATTGAAAACCCTCTGTATGATAAGAAGTTTGAGTAAGTTTAATAACAGATATGGTGCATAGTAGTGAAGTTCCTTGTGGAAGCATGAGAGCAGCTGTATTGGATCAGATGGAAAGGTCCCCCTTGTGCAGTTCCTACCTCATGAGCCAGTAACATATGTTTTACTTAGTGAAATGTAAGAGTGTCCCAGGCTTTCTATAGGACCTTTGCCAGTACTCTCCCAGCTTGCAGTACTTTCTGGCTCAGGAGCTTCAACTGTGTATTGTCTAATAATTTTTAGGGATTTTTATTAATTTATCAAAATATAGTTGCATTTCTCCCTTTATCCCTCTTAACTCTTTTCCTCTTCTTCCCACCAAATTTCTAACAAAAGTTAAGTTTCCATCCCGCGGCATGTCTCTCTGAAACTGCAGTTTCTGACTGCCAGAGAGATGTGATGCTGTGATAGTGCTACTGCAGGCTCCAATTCAAAGAGCTATGATGTGCTGGTTATGAAAAAAAATATGGTCTCAATTAGTTTGGAATATTTATTTGGAAGAATGAAAACAGAAACAGTAACAGAAAACTTAATATATTCATCTGAGTTGTCCAAATCTCTATAAACGGTATGAACAAAACCACTCTAAGTAATCAAGGATAGAGCAATCTCCTTAATCTGGTTATAGTACACTCTAATTGAGTAGGTAATCAACCTGAAGCATCTTGCCCTGAGCATGAGTCTCAGAGTCTCACTGAGTGTAAATGTCACACAGAGAGTCTTGTAACACTGTAGGCAGTACCTCTATAGAATTTGTTCTTTCAGTTGGCAGCATCTGACACAGAGCTCTTTGCACACAAATTTGTGCTTGTGCCTTATCGTTTTGTATGTGAAAATGCTTGGGTGCCCAGACAACTTTTCCCTCTCTTCCCCTTCCTGAGAAAATCTTTTGAGCTGATATGAAGGTAGGAAAAAATTATCTTGGCAAGAGTCTGGCAAAGATCCATGGAAGATGAGATAGCTGTGTAAATGTATAACTGTTACCTGGAGGCGAAGAAGAAAGCCACATTCAGTTCCTGAGGTGTAACAAATACAGCTGTTAGACACTCATATGCCTCTCCAGGTTATCTCTAGAAAGTATCCAATTTTGTTGGAAAAGAAATTTCATCCGCTGACTTTTGGATTTAGGAAAGTGTTCCATCAATGATATTTGCTAAACAATAATCTGTGTCCATTATTTCTTAAGCTCTTAGAGAAGTTAATGTTCTTCAGAGCAGAATAAATACGGTAAAATACTGCTTGTGATAGCACTTGGACTAAGCACATGGTTTTTGTGCACCAGACATTAATATCATAATACTCAGTGCTACTGTTGTCCCTGTCCCACAGATTTCTCTTCCTTTTAAATCTGAATTTTTGCCCTTTGCCCTCCCTGCTGAATGACTGACAGCCTCTTGAATGCCAGATCAAAGGATTCACCTTCCCATAGCTGTGACTGCTATTGTTCACAGGGAAGCCTTGCCTAATGGGTGTGCAGGCTGCATTGGGACCCACACTGAGAGTCTGGTGTACCTTAAAGCCCAGCTGTCAAATGGTAATACTTGGGAATTTGGGCTGTCGTAATGTATGGTGACCTGGGATACACCCCCTTAATGAGCTGAAGGGCTGGAAATGTCAGGTGTGTGAGTTTATGTAGCAGCTTTGTCATCATCTTGAGGGCTCTGACTGGCTTTGCAGTTGTATTTTAAAGATCAGAGCAAAGCTTTCTCTAATAGAAGAATGACCTTTCCCCTTGCAGTGGGGAGTGAAGGATTTCTCCTGCTGGAAGTTAAAAGGACTTATGGATTTCCTGCATTCCAACAGTAAAAGGGAAGCTGTGAATCACTGTGGGGCATCACCAAGTTTTTCTTGATAAAGAAGTTCCACCTGAGGTCCCTTGTTCACAAAGATCAGTGTTATTTGCACAGCATCAAAATTGAGTTAGTCCACTGCAGTGAGACAAGAGCAGACTGTAATATAAAGATTTTTTCTTCAACAAGTCCTAGAAATAACATTGGCTGTGATAATAGACTGACAATGTTTAAAAGCACTTTATTTCAGATGTGTGTTCATTGCATTGCCTAGGCATTTGGTTTCCCCATAATTATTACCCACACAATATTTGGCAGCCAAGCTTCTCATTTCCATGGTTATTCTGTGTATTTTAAAGGTTCTGTTTTGATATTATCAACAAACATTTTATTTTAAAATACCAAATAAAGACATTCAGATGTGTTTAAAATAGATTTAAAGAAACAACAGACAAGGTAAGTCTGTCCTGGAGGTGACTCAAGATGCAAGTTGGAGATATTTCCAGTTTTTTCACTGTGCTGGGAGAAGTGAAATTTGCAGATGTTGTCTTGCCTGATTTGGATGTGGTTTTCCAATATCATGGAGGTCAGACTCCTGGAAAATGAGGGTTAAAAGTAATGAAACAAGAACCCAAACAAAAAAGGGTAAAAATTATTCTGTAAATTTTAGGATGATCTAGTGTTTCCAGTGCGGTGCTTGATGCCTTAGGAGGAAATCTGAGTCAGTGCAACAAGACAAGGGGCAGATTTATTTTCCCAACATTCAGATATTAATCATCAAATTAATTTAAGGTTGTACCATCAAAGTCTTGAACTTGTTTTCCTGGCTACTCACATGCATGCCATGTGACAAAAAGGCACTGTTTTTGGGTTCTGTTACTGAATATTGAATGTTAACAAATATCTCTGTCATTACTGAGAAAATTAAAATAAATAGTCATACAATAGATACAAATGCAACTAACATCTTGAAAACAATCAGGAGAGCCAGTGATTGTGCTACTAAGTGAGAAAACATGAGTACCAGATACTAGTATGTAAACCCTAGTTTCACAACTCAGGTATGTAAATGCACTTGTTACACAAAATCTCAGTCTTGATAAGCTTCAAAAAACTAATTTGGCTGTGTTTGGGGTCACTCTGTACATAATTCAGTGCCACTTAGGCCTTACTGAGACATATGTGGAATATTGTAAACCTTGTCAGATTTGGGATCATGAACTTGAATTTACCAAGTCCAGTTGGTCATAGAGTCGTTGCAGAGACTTGACAGAAACTGGTGTTTCCTGTTGGGCTTAAGTTTTGCCCATTAAACTCTTTTCTGTGTGAAAAACAAAGTGTTAACACAGTCGTGTTAGTGGAAGCAGGCATAATTCCTGGTGCAAGCCAGAGATTTTTTTATGTGGGTTATCTCTCATGTTTAACATTACCCCTAGCTGAGGAGCAGCTCTTTGACTATCATCTGTTCAAGTAAATCCTCCTGTATGTTTTCATTTGTGGTGTTCATATTCATGGCAGCTTTGAGGTGTTCTGATGACAGATGGATTTACAAGAATAAAGTGGATTCTTGTTTTGTTGCAAAGACAGAGCTGCTTCAGGGTTACACTCAAAATGGATATTTGCCTTTGATCTGCATGCATGACATCTGTTGATGTTAGTGTATGTTTAATGCAAGGCTCAGGGTAGATGTATTAATATGCCAAATGTTCATAACTGGCCTGTCCAGGTAATTGATTTTTTAAAAAATATATATGTCAAATATATATAAATATAAGTCAAATTAGTTGAATAATAAAAAAAACAAACCAAAGAAACAAAAAAACCCAGCTGAGGTTATGCTAAATATAATTTTTTCCCTTTTCTCTAAAAAGCACTTTTCAGTTAGTTTAAACTAAAACATATAGCACTGTTTTCAGCAGCTGCTTGGAAAGCAAAAGAAGGAAATTCCTGTGTTCCCAAAATCACCAATGGTCATGACCCCTTTTTGCTTGGGATTTTGTTGTTTTATGTTGTCACCTAGAATGTGGAAACTTGCATTTGCTTCTCCTTATTTCCTGAGGGCTTCTTTAAATTTTGTGTGTCCCATTAGTCACTTTAACTGCAAAGCTAAAAACTAATTTGGAGCTGGGGAGTCTTCATAAGCCCCTCTCTTTAAATTTTATATAAATAACTGGAACAGGATTGGAACAGTAACAGAGAATGAAGGAGTTTGCTTGGCAAGTGAGCATCCTTACAGGTGATGCTGAGAGCTAGACCCATGCTCTGTTTTTCTTTCTATTAATATTTAGGTATTTTATCTATAGTGGAATAGCTTCAGCCAGAGTTGCTGAGAGAGTGTCACTCGTAACTGTCCTGCAGTGTGAAGTGTAGATATTGGTAGTTGAATCTCCACTTGAGCAGAGGAGGGAACTGAACTCAAGCCTGAAAACCAAATGCCAGACCTGGAGAGCTATTGGAGAAACTGAAGACACCCACCAGCAGCAGTTCTGTGAGTTAGAGTCTCCTCTTAAATTCCCGCAAAATACTGCTGAAATGATTTTGGTCATATTCACATCATGCTGGGAAATGTACATTTTAGATGCACTCTTCAGAGCAGCTGCTGCCGGAGTCGAGGCAAATCACCTTGTATTCATTGCTCTTCTAAGCAAATGTGTTATGTTAGTAATGTATTAGTGCATTTAGTGGCAAAAAGGATATTAATTGCTTTTTAATAACAACACAGGTTGAGCCAGCAGGCCCCGAGAGGTGCTAAGAGGACACACAAGTTACAGTGAAACTTTGTTTTGGAAGTTGAAAAGGAATTAATGCAGAGGTCTTCCCAGAATGCAATATGAGGTTGTAAGACCAGTAGGGATGCTATGTGAACATCCAGTTTAATCCTCTATGTAAGTCATAGCTCCAGTGCATACTCTAGTCTGCCCTTTATCAGGCTTGCTTATGTGTTGTGAACTGTGTTGGTTCATTTTCTAAACATGTTGGTTGTTGTTCAGGCTGGTTAAACTCTGAGCCACAAGTGTCTTTGCTGGCTGTGCTTCAGTAATCAAAGGGTCTTGCAGTCTAAATTTGATTGCTTGGCTGAGGGCTGGCATCTTTCCTCTGAAATATGAGGGTAATGAAGTAGCTGTTCAATATCCTCATGATGAGAATTAGGAGACTACCCTGTGATGCCTTTGGAGAGGACAGCCCTTCATGCTCTTGTGAAGGGAGAAAAATGTTGTCTCCTTCGCTGCAGCAAGAGAGCAACCAGATAAGCAACATTTTTAAGCTAGTGGATCCTTTCTAAGTTAGAGCTGGTGCGTTGTACAGTCCTGTTAGTAAGCAGGAGGTTATTGTCTCCATGCAGAAGACTGTAGTTCTGTTTTGTTTTTTTATTAAATAAGCTGCTCCATGCCCTACCAGCAGACAATGAGTCATTGAGACATTTTGGCAAATCAGTCCTGTGTGAAACAAGACAAAGCAGCAAAGGATAAACTCCATAAACAGTTACCACAACATCGCTGTTCTTAGTTATGTTGTCTTGCTACTTCTATTACCATTTGCTCAGTAAAAAACCCCTTTCCCATTGTTGTATGTCCATGGTAGTGTGTCACCCCAGTCTGGTGCTCATGTATGGTTAGGAGGCTCCACGTATCTGGTGGCTGAAAGTGATGTTTGAATGCTCTAATGACCTCAGCTATTCAGGCTCAAAATGGAGTTAGATATTTGTATTTGCTCAGGCTTCTAGGCTCATTTTAAGCAGAGCATCAAAAAATCTGTCATGCAAATGACCCAACAGATTATGTCACCTATCTCAAAGCCAGACCAAGAAGTTTCTCTGCTATTACCTTCTTATTAAAGAATAATAAATAAAGAACATTTCGTAGTACTTTATTCAGCTTGAAAGAGCTAAGTTGTTGGATACTCTGTGTACCATTTACTTTCCATCTAAAGTACTAACTTTTCCATGCGAATTTTATGGGAGGTGGGTCCAAAGACCATGGATCAAGTCTTTTACTGCTGTTGCTTTCAAGGGACTTTAGGTCAGGCTCCCTAAGACTCTTGAGCTGGAAACCTAAGTGCGTGTAAGTGACACCCCTAGCAACTGAGTAGCTCCTCTGATATAAAGCTCTGGCTGTCACAAGGGCGCAAGGATTTTGGATTTCTGAGAAACTTGACATTGATGGTGAGGGAGCCTACCAAAGTGCACTTTTTGTGCACTTCACAGCATCAGCACCCCGAGGGGCAGAGAGCCTCTTGGTTACACACAGCTGCAAACTCAAGAAATGCATTTGCATCCCCTCAGCTAGATTCATAATAAAGATGCTAAATAAAACTGAATACTCCTCCTTTTGGCAACCCTCAGGACAGTTGTTCACATAGCAGTGACTGCTTCAAAACCATCCTGAATGGCTTGTTCTTTTCTAATCAACTCATTGAGTTCTTGTTTGTTTGTTTGGTGTTTGTTTGTTGTTTTTGGTTTGATTGTTTGGTTTGGTTTTTTCCAGTTGAGTCCCTGTGTTTTCTCTTTAGAACATTCTTTTGTGTGGGAACTTTTTAATTCCTTGCAAAGTGAGGTCATGCTAGTTGGAGCATCTTTCTTGTAAAATGCAGGACGCACAGCTTCAATTAATGAAGTCAATTTGTCTTTTTCAAAAATATCCTAGGAAGAAAATTTATGCGGAGGACACAGTTGATCATTGGAATGTTTTTCTTACACTGCATCATTACACAGTGTAAGGTGATGGTCAAAACCTCTGTTGTGTGAGGTGTGAGACCAGAAAGCAGACAGCTCTTTTCCACTCACCTTACAGATTTCCTTTGTGCCATTGCTTGAAGATAGACTTTTAGGATTATTCTGGGGGCTTTTGGGCATCGATGAAGGCAGAATGGGGAAACGAGCTGTGATAGCCAGCACAGGCAACCACGGTCACTTGGAAATCAGTATCTACTGAAATAATTTGGACTAGCTGGCTGGCTGCTGTCATTCTTTACTTGGAGAACTGACTTACCTCTAGCAATCACCAGTATTTCTAAGAAAAGAAATTGAGTGGGAAATTCATTTTGATCTGTTATCAAGGGATCCTGCAGTCTTGTCTGTGAAGTTCTGGCTTCTGGGGTTTACTCCCAAGAAAATCTTTGTTATTTCACTGTTCAGTGCTCCAATGTGTTTTGGCCTTGGCAGGGATATTTCTGTAGGTACTGAATTCAACTTTTACAAGGGCTTACCCCAATGGGATGAGACTTGTCTCAGGATGATCAGGATTGATCATTCAGTTTTCAATGACTGTGATCTTGCTTTACATGTATTTTAAATCTGATCTTACGTTTTGCTTCCCAGAGTTTTCAGGCAGAGTTCCAGTGTGTCTCTGCAGAATTCCACCATTGATTAAGTAATGTCTTTTTTAAAAAATTGCATTATTCTCTTAAACTTGTTTATTTTATTGCCAGTAAACTTGTTATTTCTCTTTCAAGTTGTATGGTCCTTAGGATACTAACTGCTCCTTTGACTGTGTATGTGTGAATACCCTGCCCTTTCTCTCCTTTGAGTGGAAGGAAGAAATAGGGAATTAAGTCCACACGGGAGAAGCTTTACATCATTGCTTCTTTTGAGCATCCAAAAGCTGCCACATGACCTCAGATGTTAGCAAGACCCTTTATACTTTTTCATATTCTGCCTTCTTGCTGGGAAGAATCTCCCCAGCTGAAACAAAAGCACTACAAATCCATCTCCCATCCTCTTTCATGTTCCTCCTTGCCATGTGGCATACAAAAAAATAATCAGTAATTTATCTGTAGTAGCCATGGTTTGTCTCTCTGTCAGACAGTGCTTTACTGTCCCTTTACGTTTCTCACAGGCTTGTTGAGACTGGAACTGGTCTTCTGTTCTGTGTTTGCACATTGTGTTGGGACACATGTCCTGATTTTGTGGTACATTGTGCAGGGTTGGCCAGCTGGTGCTCTGAGATGGATGCAGCAGGAGCAGCAGGAGGCTGGGCTGGCTCAGGCTGCTGATTGTACCCAGCCTCATCCATGAAGACACTTTTGCACATTTACTGCTTGCTCTCATCTGCAGCTTACTCCAGGGCTGAGTTGGTCTCAGAGCTGCCTCTTTGCTTTTTTGGATGTTAGAGTTTAGTTTCTCAGTCGCACAAAGTCTGTGGTGGGTGGCTCATGAGATCAACTTGAGCTGCAGCCATCCCAGCAGTAAGTGGTGCATGAGTAGTTGAATTCAATTGGCCTGTAGCAGGTGTTAAGATAAACCTCAAGTACTGTGCAGAACCAGAGCCTTGGAGTGAATTTTAGCAAAATTTAGTTAAACTTGTTGAACTTGCAAACTAAACAGATTCAACCAGAAGAATTGATGCAGACCATGTGGAATTAAGTTACCCCCCATGTCTGAAGTCAGATAATAAACTGTTATTCTCTTCTGCCTTAAGCATGGAGGCTTGGAGTCTTCTACACTCACTACTGTAGCATGACTTTTACATTATCCTGGTTTCTGCTTATATCGTGGTTCAGAACTGCCTCATGCAGAACCTCAAAGCACCTCTATATTTTTAAATATCAAGAAACTGCACATCTGTCTTCCAAGGGCCTTTGAAGGGGCCTAATTATGGGGAGGCCAGGCCCTTTTATTTTCTACTATTTGTGTTTTTAAATCGAGTCACCTGTTTAGTCAGGGAAATTTCTAACCATAAGAATAGAAATAGGTTTTGGGAAAAAAAACTTACTTGAACAAAAGAAATCCCTCTTAATGATTTGGAGCTACTGTGCACCCTGAGTTCATGCCACTAGAAGAAATAAGTGGCAAAAAGAAGCCTGATTCTTATTTGAGGTCAGAATCTAAGGGTTACTGTGTGTTCCTGGGGAAGAAACTGAACCCAGAAGGAATGGTTTCTGAGTTCTTGAGATCTAGACCTCAAACTAATTTGTTTAGTTTAGGCAGAGTTCCAGTTAAAACAGTTTTTACTGTTCCAGTGTAACAAGATACATGCAATGTCTTCACCTTTCAGTGTCTTTATCCTTCATCCTTTAATGCTGATGTTGTGTTCAGTAATGGGGTTTGTAGTTTTATTCCTGATGTGTCACTTCCTTGCAGTCTTTACTGCTCTTCACAGAAAAAAAAAATGCATTCTTAGAGAGCTGCTAGAGTGCTGCTGTTTGCATTTGTTTTGTTGGATCATAGTGAGATACTCTTAACAATCCTTAAAGGAGGTGATTGCCATCACTTGTACAGTCAGTACAAAGTTGAACACCTCCAAATCTCTACTTCTACAATGTGTTCCTCTGAAGTAAGGGGAATTGGTGTGCACAGCTTTAGAAATTAGTAGATCATCACAGTTCAAATAGTCTTTCTTTGCCTTTGAGGATCTTAACCTGGTCTTTAAGTGTTGGGATGGGGATTAAAGGATTGGCATAGACACACCTACTTTCTTCTCAGCATAAAGTGTGAATTTTAGAGGCAAGAAGAGAGCAGAGGTAGCAAATGTTGCCACTCTGTCCTGCTTATATAATGAACCACAGTACAGCAGTTTTCTGTCATGTCCTAGCTACACCTTTGAGTGGAAGTCCAAAGGATATAGGCTAAGTTGGTGAGGAGGTAGGAGAGGAAAGGTGTTACAGCCTGTTCCTCAGATCCTTTTAAAGTTGCTCTGAAAAGAACTTTTCCAATGAAGAAATCAGGAAGGGATATGATTACAGAAAGGTGCAGAGTATATTTAATATATTCTTCTGCAGGCTACTTAGACTTGAGAAGAGGACTGGGTAAATGCTGTTATACTGTGAAGCTTAGGTTCTAGTCATCTTATGTCACCAGCCAGCTGATCTGGCTGGCCATGGGGTGCAGAGAACATGATCCTCTCTGGAATGGTGGGAAATAGCACAGGGTTCTCTACTCCATGTGTACCCAGAGCTGCTGCATTTCTTAGGCATGTTTGTCAAAGGTCACGCTGGAGTTAAGGTTCTCGAAGCACAGATGTAGCTTGGGTGGTGTCAAACTGTGTGCATGGGGGAAAAGAAAAATAGCAGGGATGGCTAATGGGACAAATAACTCCTTTCTTTCATATCACTTACCAAATAATTGCCTGGATCCCAACATGAATGACTTTCAAATCCAAATTCAAAATAAAACCTAGGTTTGTCTTTTTCTACTCCTATTTCTTCTGCCTCCATGATTTGTAGGAGGCACTTAAAAAAGGCTCTCATTAGTGTTCTTAAATTACTTTTTTGCCCCCTGTTATGACAATTCCTCAACATAATGACTTGTCTGTGTCATTCAGAGTTAATTCTTTTATGAGGTTTGCACAAAAATATTTTACTGTTGTGGAAGGTGAGTTCACTGTCTGGAGGATTATGATCAGGGAAGTCCTCTCTAGTTCCAGAGACTGAATTAAATTTTGCCTAACCTTAGGTGGTCTTCTTTTAGCTCCATCCTTTAGGGCTCAATTACCAGTTAAATAATTCCATTGTTCCCGCTATCTGATGAGGAGAGCAATCTGTACTAGGTATTTCTTCAGTCTGATAAAATAGTGTGGGAAAAAAATCACTGTTTGGACTGATGGGTGCTATGAGTAAAAACGAAAAAAGCTGAACCCAAGCCACTGTGCTGCATTTTGACATGAAACTAATTGAAACTGAGCAGTGTTGTAAGGAACACACTTTCTATAGGCCTCAAGTTGTTTGTTTGATTGTTTTATTTTTGAACGCTTTAAATCAACCCTGAAGACATGTAGCCCCTTGATTTTGGATGACCCATAAAGCTGAGTCTTGGCTGCGTGCCTGGGGCAGGAGTAAAGCTAAAGGTGCTTGATGCTACGTACTGCAGCTCCAGGCTTCAGTGATTCTGTAAATATCACATATTAATAACTTTAGCAGGAGTGGTATCTTAATCAGCACTCAGATCTCCCATATTTACTGTGAGATACTGAGAGCTGTTTCTTCAGTTTTTTCCTTAAAAAGCAGCCCTCATTGCTGGGTTAGGGTCAGCTTCCAAAGCCTCCTATCTCTGTCTTAGCCCAATGCCGTTTTGGTAGCAACAAACAGGAGGGGTCCTGAGTGCCATCACATGGCACATGCAGGACAATCAGGGGACAAACTCTAGCCAACATGGATTTACGAAAGGCAGGTCCTGCTTGACCAATCTGATCTTCTTCTGTGACCAAGTGACCCAGTTAGTAGATGAGGAAAAGGCAGTGGATGTATTCTATTTAGACTTCAGTAAACATTTGACAGAGTCTCTCACAGCATCCTCCTAGAAAACCTGGCCGCTCATGGCTTGGATAGGGTGAACACTTCAGTAGGGAGAAACCGGGCTGGATGGCCAGGCCCGGAGAACTGTGGTGAATGGAACTAAATTCACCTGGTGATGGGTCACTAGTGGCATTCCCCAGGGCTCAGTTTTGGGGCTGGTCCCTGTTTAACATCCTTTTTGATGATCTGGACCAGGGGATTCAGGGCACCCTCTAAATTTGCAGAAAACACTGGTTGGGTGAGAGTGTTGATCTGATCAAGAGTAGGAAGGCTCTGCAGGGAAACCTGGACAGGCTCAATCAGTGGGCTGAGGACAACATGATGAGGACAAAAGGGAAGTGCTGGGTCCTGCACTAAGGTCCTAGCAAGACCATGCAGCCCTACAGTCTTGGAGAGGAGTGGCTCAAGAGCTGGTCAGCAGAAGGGGGCCTGGGGGTGTTCAGTATGAGCCAGCAGTGTGCCCAGGTGGCCAAGAAGATCAGTGGCATCCTGGCCTGTATAAAGAACAGTTTGTCAGCAGTACCAGGGCAGAGATCACACTCCTATACTCAGCACTGGTGAGGCCACACCTCAAGTGCTGTGTTCAGTTCTGGGCCTCTCACTTTAGAAAGGACATTGAGGTGCTGGAGCGTGGCCAAAAACGGGCAACAAGGCTTGTGACAGGTCTGGAAAACGTGTCTTATGGGGAATGGCTGAGGGAGCTGGGGGTGTTATTCTCAACAAGAGGGGGCTCAGGAGGGACCTCACTGCTCTCTACAGCTACCTGAAAGGAGGTTGTAGTGAGGTGGGGACTGGTCTCTTCTGTGCCTGCAGTGAGAGGACCAGAGGACATGGCCTTAAGATGAGACAAGGGAGATTTAGATACTCAGGAAAAAAAATTTCAGTGTTAGGGTGGTTAGGCATTGGAATAGGTTGCCCAGGGAGGTGGTGGAGTCACCATCTCTGGAGATATCTGGATCAGGGTGATATGATTTAGGGACTATGGTAGAGCTGGGTTGACACTCGACCTTGATGATCTTAAAAGTATCTTCCAAGCCTGATGATTCTAAGACTCTATGAAAAGCAAGTCAGAAGGTTTTATGACTCCTCATATCTTTCTAAATTGTGGGTCCTATTAATTTGGAATTGCCTTGCAGAACTTTGAATCTGAGAAATTTGTAAAATCACCAGGTTGTATTTTCACTTTTGGGCTACTCCTTCTTTCCATGGAGACATGCAAATGGCTGCCTTATGTTTTAAAGAAAAAAAAGATAACTATGAAGCTAGTTGTGTTTTATGTATGTGAGCAAGTAATTTTGTGGTGTCTGCAAGTTTTGATTTTAACAAAAAGGAGAGCTCAGTATTTGTAACAACTGACGTTTAAATTGGTGGTAACCTAATTTATTTAATCAGCTTTAAACATGTGGTGTACTTGGACCAAATTAATTTGTACCTTAAACTCACAGCAGTTACAAAGAGACACACCCTTGCCTTCTTTTCTTTTTGACTGTTGTATTTTAATTTTTAATTTATCTATGCTGTTGTTTGTAAGGGAGAAATACATCCAGTTTGTTTTATTCTGTACACGGAGGAAGTTTCTGGGAACTCTATCTCAGGAAACAGACTTGTGGATATCCTCGTTTCATTTCACATGGGACACTTGGTTGCTTTCCCTTCACAAATGGTGGTTCTTAGGCCACCATAGGTAGAGACTGGTTTAGTCAAAGACTATTTAAGAGGTGAACATTTTAGTTGGGAACTTTGACAAGAGCTTCCAGGCCCAGGCACTCTCCAGATCTGCCTGAAAAGTGAGAAAAGGTCTGGCACACAAAACAGAAAAACACAAACATGAGTAAAATTCAACATGAAATTAAATAAAACCAGCCCCAGATTAATACCCTACACTAAGAGAGAAGGCTTCCTGTAGAAGTTAAGTGCCTTTGTGCTGTTGCATAACAGGAGAGATGATGGTCTGCCAGCTGCTGCTGATCAGAAGGCTGCCTTCAGTCCTGAAGAATCTCTAGGAAAGCTGTGCACGTCTTCCACATGCTTTGTGCTCAATTCCTAGACAAGCTGGTAGATGGGATGCATTATTTATGGGCCTTTTCTGTAACACTATGACTCTTCAGTAGGCAGAATGGAGACAGTTCATTGCAGGGTGTGATGTCTCTGGCTCAGTGTGGTGTTAACAATGTCTACCTGATGTGTGGTAATTTGGACAGTAGGCCAAGGACTGTGACATGTAATATGTTTTGTAAGATACATTTAATATCGAGAAGAAGTAATCATTAAGATTTTATTTAAAAAAATAAGCTATTTCCCCAGTCTCTGGTGGATGATTGGTGGCTGTCGAGGCACTTGTAGGTGATGTTTCAAGGAGAATCTTGTTTACTTAGTGGATTTTGCCAAGACATAATTAGGAAATTTCTGTATCTGAGTTGGGATCTACCAGTAGTAAGTTTTCAAAGTATCTTGCTTAGCTGTAGTTCATAATAGTGCATAACATGTAAAGATCTGCCATGGCTTCAGTTAGCCAGTTGTGAAATAGAGTGGATTCTCACAGGGAACACTGTCAGCTGTAATCCACTTTGTTTATTGGCAAAGCAAGAGCAAACAGGGGTGAGATGTGAAGTGATAACTGTGTGATGGCATAATTAAAGCTGTACATCAGTGGTGGTTGATGACTAAGTGATCACAAGAAATTCTGGTGTAAGCATGGGGAAAAAAACATTTTTCATCATTATTGGCTTACAGCACTTATGAATAAAAGACCTTTCCAGATGAATATGAGTCAATGTCCTGAAAACACTTTAAGGTTTCCTTGATTCCAAATACAAAAATACTTAGAAGATCACAAAAATTTCCATGACTTACATGACCAGATGATTTATTTTGCAAGGAGAATTGTGGATTTATGTCACAATTTATCACATAATCTTTTGAATATATGTTGGATTTTGACAGGCTTTCTGTTACTATCTTCAGCAGTCAGAGCTCTCCTGATTCAGAGGGTGGAAGTATTTCAAAATATATGAAAGATGACCTTAAAGCAAAGGCAGGGAATCAATGCTTAAGTGGCAAGGGGTCCATTTCTGAGTGCTTGGAGAATGTCACATGGTGTGCAATGGGATGCTGTACTTCACCATTTACCAAGTAAAGATAGTTAATATTTCCATTTTCTTCATTTTCCTTTTAAATTAAGCACTTTTCAACAATTACTTTTCTCCTTCCCTCTGTTTTGGTAACTGCTGTTACCATGGGGTCCTGATCCTATCCATTGTTTCTGGTACTGCTACAGTATTCTGATTTTGAAATTAAGAAACCCAGGAATATCAGAAGCCCAAGATAAATCTGATGTGAAGCCTTTTCAGTTTTCTTCAGACACTTTCCATTCTTAAACCTGGTTCATATAGGGACACATCTTGCTTAAAATACAGCTACTGGTGGGGAAAATGCAAAAAGATGCATAATGAGCAAGTTTGGATACTTTTTGCCAAAAGGGCTCTTTTTGATCTCTGTATGCCAAATGAATCTCTTAGAATTTCACTGCTTATAGCTATTCATAATAAATAAACAAATAATTAAAACTGTTATTAGGAAAAACCATGGACTTTTAGCCTTTGTAAAATGTAGTCCTCACTTCACTTTCTGCTAGAGTGGAACATGTATAAATATGAAAGGTCTGATTAGGGATCTTCACTGCATCACTGCTAACAGGATGCAGTTGCTTTGATTTCACATCTACAGGTGAATGTGAAAAACAGGTGGGACAAAGTTGATAAAATGGCCGGTAGTTTTCTTCAGTTAAAGAAAATGGTTTTGTAATGTGTTTACTGAAGAAGAAAGAATTCTAGGAACTGGATCTGTGATCTCTGTAATTATTTTATTAAAATTTTCCATTGTAGCAATGTTTTGGAAACCTTTGGAATTGGTTAGGGCAAGGGCCTTTCTGTGAATGACAAATGTCTTAAGGTTTTCTGCATGCCCCATTCAGTCTCCCCTGGATGTACTCACATTATTCCTTTGCAGTGAGCTGGAAAAGGAGCAGCCAAGGCAGCCCCATGTAAGCTGGGGTGTGGCTCTGCATCCATGCAGCACTGCAAGCATTTCTTTCTCTGCAGGTTCCTCACTTGCATCTTGATATCTTTTATCTCTAATTCTTTATTGCTGATCCCAAATGCTTAAAAACTAATCTAGAACCAGAAGACAATAAATTGATCTATGAAAAAAAGGTTTGTGGGAAGGAAAACCTTTTTTAAATTTGTCTTGTGACATTTAGGCCTTTAGGGCTGACCTTTTTCATATACTCTGAAAAATGGAAGCGAGAAACTCACTATATAGAAAGGAAAGATTTTTACTTGTTCATACAGCTCCAGGGCTGGGAGTTTTAAGAATACCAAATATGTAAAAGCTGAAACTAAATCTTAGTTACTAACTCTATTTATCCCCACATCCCAAGCCCCTGTGAACATTCTGAAAATAGGTGGGGTTTTTTTCAAATACTTACAATACTCTTGGTTGCAACTCAGATATCTTCCTTTGTTGCCTCTAAATAAGACTTAAAGAGCATATTTCCACTAGACTGAAAAACACCATGTTGTCTGGAGAAACTGCCAGATGCAACCTATCAGTCAAGGCAAGGTGAAATGTTCAGACGTGTCTGACAATGGAAAAATGCATCATTTAAATTCATTTAAGGAGCAGTGCCTGATCCTTTAAGTTACTGTACATACGATCTCACTTAAATCTTCTCTCATGGTATGCAGTGCTTTTTATTTAAAAAAAAAAAATCAGTCTTTGGAAATATGTCATATATAAATTATGTTGATGTGTAAGAATAAATATACACATACATATGGTACACATGTTTTTCTTTATAAAAAATAAATCAAGAGTCATGCAACATGGTGATATAAATACTTTTAACTTCAGAATTACTTACTGCTGGACTCTGTTACGTTAAAAAGGCCAAAATGCAGAATGATTCTTCTGGCAGAGATTTTCCTAAATACTAGCAAGTAACAAACTGTAACAAGTATATTTATTGTGTTTTAAATACCAGCTTGATTACAAACACATATATAATTTCTTTGACTAGCTTTGATAGTTTTCTTCCTATAGTTAGGAATGTGCCATAATTTGAGGAATTGAAATCTCTACATCTTTGATTTTGGTAAGGTAATGTTCACCTCTGTTAACTGAATATAAAGTACATTAGCCCATCTCAAAGTGTGTTCTGATCATGGTGGTCAGGAATGAAGGATAATGAAACAGGCAGGGGAAATTCCAGATTTTGCAGCTTGCATGCAGTGTCAATAGCTCTGGGAGGCCTTTTTCATGTGAGGTTATTTCAACACCATTCCCCATACATGTCTCTTGTCACGTACAAGACCTGTTCCTGCCTGAGTTAAAGTCAAGAACAAACTGACTTGAGTCAAGACCAGTCTTTGAATTCAGCTTTGCAACTTAATATCCCGAGTATGTTACTTAAAAAAAGTTAACTTTCCAAGGGTTCTTTTTTACCAGCCTGAGCATTTGCTTCTGTAAAGTGAGTTTTTAAAAAACAAATCTCACACCTTCCAAAATGTAGGATTCCATTAAGAACCTCTTGTAGCTTAAACAATACCCCTTTTTCCTTTTAAATAAAGGTGACAAAAAGGGTAAATCAGTGTGGCAATTGTATGGAAAAATCAGGCTGTCTTAGTTTGCAGAGATCCTGGTTCCAGGGTACTTCTGTGCTAATTGCATGCTTGATGATGATTTTGCATGATTTCTATGTGGTCTTGTTACAGAATGCAATATTCCAGACACATGGATCTGGCATATGTTTAATTAATGTTTACTACTTTATTTTGGAAAGGACACAAATTTATCATGAAAATTACCGGAGAGAAATAGTTCCACTCTGTTTTTTCATCACCACAATTTGCCTAGCCTCAGTTTCTTGATCTTCTTAATGCCATTAGGTCTTTCTTAGATTATGATTCACAGTTCACTTTTGGTTCACTGGGCTTGCTTGTTTGGCATTTCACTTCAAATCTGAGAAGCCAAGTATTGGTTCCTGAGAGGCATTTTGGGTTTTGTGCATTAAAACATGAAACTCAGATATACCTGATGGAAAACATTGTACTTAACAGCATTCTCATCCTGCTGATTCTTTTTAATGGATGACATTATGCTTATGTGCCACAATATAAGATGCATATTAATAGAAATCAAATAGTAGGGGGAAAATAACCTGGGGGATCTGGGAAAGGAAAAAACCTAGCAGCCAGCTGTAAAATAATAGTTTTATACTGAAAATTTTTGGGTTTTTTTTTTTCTTTAGTTATAGAAACAGCAATTATTTTCTCAGTTTCTTCCTTTTTGTGTGGCTTAAGAATATATTACTGTGGTGTTGTTTTTTTAACACCAGTCTTCAAGTTAAATCTGACCACTGGAATTCTGCTAGGGAATAACTTTGGGATCTAAATCAGTGTGTGTAAATTATGCATGCATGAGCACAAGAATTAATTTTGTGTTCATATCAGCCAATTGTACACTCAGATTAATGTTTGCATATGCAGTCACCCATTTGGAACTGGGCCCAAACTAAATTAGGATTAATACCATGGGCTAGTTCCAGGATTTAGTTTTCAAGTCTGTTTATAATGATGCAGTATACATTAAAAATACTCACCTCTGCAGACTGCATTCTGCAGACACTCTTCTGTCTGCAAAACAGTGTAGCTGCAACAATCAGGCACCATCAGGTATAAGGTGGAAATAAGGGGCTGGTGCATCGGGTAGAACTGTCATTGACACAAATCCTGTGCATGTGTAATGTTAAGAAATAGGCTAGACTGTGTAAGAGGCTGTAGATAAGACTGCCCCAAGCATCTCTTCTTTTTCAAGCTTTTCCACTCCACACTGCTTGACCAGCAGCTGTGCAAATGAGGAGATGGGCTATTTCCAGGAGGCAGCCACTTCAGTTCAAACCTCCAGAAGATAGCACGCCTTTTAAGAGTAATAATAGCTGCCAGCCATTGAGGGCCCCAGGGGATGGGATCTTGACATGCTGCATGACATTCAAGAATCCTGCCGGATGTTCTGTGTCAAGTTGAATGCCCAGGCTTGAAGTGCAGTGCTGGAGGCAGTAGGGGCAAAAAACTTGTCTCTTGATTTAAACTGGATATTGCATCATTCTCATACTTAGCATCTTCTGCAGCAAGGCACCCCAGACTGTCTGGTGGACAATAGGTTAGACAGGCTTTCATCTGCTGCCCTGTCCCTCCCTCTACACTCCCTCTCTACAGTGACTGCTACAGAATTAAGCTCCTAAAAGAGCCCAGCATAATGTTGTCTGCCATCCCCTATTCCCACTAGTTACCTATCTCTTAACAGGTCCACACTGATCTTAGAGGATCATCTACTGTGTTCTCCTAAGTGGTGAGATCAGACTGAGACTGACCAAGTGTCGTCTCCTGTCACAGGCCACAGGAAGAATCAGCAGAACCCTCTGTCTGCCCCCATTGTTTGTGGTCAGACAGTGATGCGGTCTCTTGAGAGGGAGTTAGTTTTAACAAACCTAGTGATTAGCATCAGACTAGCCTAAACAAGACAGTGATGTAATTTCATTTTCTATTACTGGAAGATAGTTCCAACATGTACATTTTCAGAGGTTTTAATGTCAGAAGTGGAACAAACACACTTACTGTGCCATATCATCTTATTTAGGACAGCTAAGGAGTACCAAAAAAATAGAAGAATAAACTATAACAAGGAAATGATTGTGCATAATAAGTGTTTTTAAGAAAGAGGGAGTTCACTTGTGGTTTTGAATCAAGGGAATGAGATTTGTTACTCTGATTTTTATTTTTTAATTGATTTTTATATTTTAACGTTCTTTAGGGTCAGATGACTGGTGTGAAATCTTGGCATCACATGGACTACTGATAGTTTCATGTTAGATGCAAACCTAATAGAAAAATTTGTGTACTTGAGGGTTTTTAAAATCAGATTGTTTAAGTAAGGTAGTTGTTCATATATTGTCTTCAATTATGAATAAGCCAAACATAAAGTTTTGTATGCCTACGGCATCCAATAAAGATATCTTAATAGTAGTATGTTGTTTAAACTGTAGACACAGTCAAATCTGTATGATGAGACAAATACCAGATGATGACTTGTTTGCTGCCTACCATTGATTATTTCATTGATTTTTTTCTTTGCTATGTCCTGGAGGAATCTCATTTTCAATGAAATAGAACAATACTATAAATAAGTAGGATGTCAAAAAGGGCCTATAAACCTGTGTTTTTGAGATCATGTCCATGCAACTAAGGTGGAATGATTTGAGGCATAGCCTGAGGCAAGCAGAGAGAAGGTACTGCACAGGAAAATGAGTATTTTAAGTCTCTAAGCACCAATTGTAGAGAACAGGGACATGAGCAGGCAGAGGCTGTGCATGTGAGTGCACATTGCCAGTTAGGAAAAAACTACACAGAGAACTAATGACAGGAAATGCTAATTTAATGATACAAGGGAGATTCTTTAGTACAGTGATCTCTGGACTCTGAAAACATGTATACAAAATGATGTTCAAATTCAAAACTTAACTTTCCATTATTTTTAAGGCAAACTTTTTTACTTGGAGTGTTAGTTTCACCTGACAATGTTCTTATTTAGGAGCTGGTAATAATTTATTTTCTCTCTTATTGGTTTCAAAATTCTCCTGTCTGAAAAGATGCTTTTTTCTCCCCTGCTTTGCACGAGATTATTTAGCTTGTTCTAAAACGGAGATGTATACTCCTGAAATCTGCAGCTCAGCTGCAGTCAATTCAGGGACCCTGGTGAACACTCAGAGAACCTGCACTCCACAGGGGTCATATGAACAATAGGTTTATAAGAAAATCTTACTGACGTCTTCATGGCACTGCAGGTTTTTTATACAGAGAAGTGATCTTGCACAGAAGAGGAAATAAGTCAGTTCCTCAGTGGAAAAATGTGTATTTGATAAACTTTTTTAGGTAAGAATGTCCTTTAAATTCTCAGAGTTACAGAAATTATGAAATGTAGTCAAGTAAATAACTGTTGTGTAAGAGATTATACTCAGACGTTATTTTGACTTCATCCCTTATGGGAAATAACAATCATGAAGGCAGAGATGGAAACATTCTTTTACTCTTACCTTTGATACCTATATTTCTGAGAAAATTTTAATAACTTAGTAATTTCAATTCTTAAAAGAAAAAAATTAACTGCTGTCATACTTATGCAAATAAGACCTTGCTTTGATTTATTTTTGTTATAATTAATCTATTGCCCCTTTTGATAGGGTAAATTTAATAGGGAAGCAAGGTATTATTAATGGGACTAATATTTCACCATCTAGAACTTAAATAGCAAATGATAATGTCCTCCTCAGCAATACAGGAATTTCACCCTATTATGTCCTAGGTCTTATTAAAAATAGAAGAACATAATCAATTGCAAGTAACTTTCATCCAGGTCATCTATTGAAGACTGACTGAGATACTCAAAGAGAAGACAGAACATTGCTGGTCTGACTCTCTTGGGATGGGAAGTATTTAGGTGGCCCATATTTAAAAATCTGTTTCATCTTGCTCTTTCAATTTAGAAGATGGTACCTAGCAAGTAGTGGGAAGTTGGTGGTCTAGGTAGGACTCACTGGGCTGTTGTACCTGTGGGCAGATTTCTGTGAAGGTGGTCTGACATGTCCTCAAGTCTGTCTTTTTGAGATATAGCTCTTGGCTTCTTCAGTGGCCTTTTATAAAGCCTAGTGTCTTCTCTTATCTTCCTGATTCATTATCCTATATATCATTTTTACCAAGTATAAAGATATATTCCTCACAGCCAACTTGAAATACCGTGAAAATGGACCGCTGGATAATCAGTGATTAGTAGTATCCAGTAATCATCATGGCTTTACATTTCATCTGTGTAAAAAATTTCAGCTTGTCTAGATACTTAGCTTGCTTGTAACTTCAGAGATGGCACTGGTTATCTACTTTTAGGGTTCCTAGGAATAAGCCTGTGGAGACTCGCTGCTGGTGTACTCCAAGAGGTTTTATGCCAAGAGAGCTGGAGCCATCAAGTTAGCAGAAGTAATGCTTCTGATGTGGTATTGTTTTTTTCAAGGAGAAAAAAATAATCTCTTCGTTTTTCCATCTTCCATTAATAACTTGGTCTTTCAACATTGCTTTGAAAAAAGTGAGTGGTGCAATCCTAAATATGACTACTAGATCCTATTGTGTTAACCTTTGCCTGGGTGTTTATGGGAAAGCAAATAAAAGTCTAGTGTATCACAGCCTGGCACAGAGATGCAAAACCCATTTATATAGTAGACCCACCTCTCAAAAATCCCTTTCCCATAACTTCAGTATTTAGCAAACTATTGAAATCCAGCATTTAATAAGGTAATAAGGTAATAATTTAATAAGATGGCATAGATAATACCAGTTTGTTGTTTTATAGCATGTGTAGTAAAAAGAGGATGAAAATGGAGTGCAAGATAATTTCTTCAAAATAATAAGGATGCTGAATCTTGTCTGCTGCCTGAACAGCTGTTAGGAGGGCTAGTGTTGTGTCAGAGTAGCCCTGACATTTTTGGTGGTGGTTTAGAAACAGGAGTGAAAGGGTCTGGTATATATAATTTACAATAGAAGCTTGTTATTGCTGGGCGTGCTGCTTGTTTCCCTTCCACCCTCCCTATTTTTGTGCCAATTAAATGTAAGCTGTGGTTTGTAGATACTGATCACTGCACTAAGCAATTGGTGGAAGGTCTTGCTGGTGTTGCTAATAGATAGTTGGATGTCTCCATGTCACAATTCATCAGATAAGTTGAAGAGATTGCCAGCTCCAGAGAGGTCCAGCAGCAATTTATAGTACTTAAAGCGTGCTGCTTTGCAGACAAAGGCTTTAGTGGTTTGTTGCAGTCAGAAGGGAGTAATGGCATTTAGGCAGCGCTAAACAAAGTTTTCTGTCTTGTGCCTTTTGCCCCCTGTAGGTCTAATAGCATGGATACAAAATGCCATAATGGTTTATGGCACAACTGTCATATGTGCTGTTTGTTCAAGTCATCTCTATTCCCCCATCTCCTTCTGCCCTAGCCAAATGATGATTCTAAATAGACCCTGAAAATGCATGTGCAACTATAGGGTTATAGAAACAGGATAAGGGATAAATATGCTGCCTATTCACTCATGCCTGCTTCTTTAGATGTTCTGGTTTCCTTGTGCTTGACATTTACAGCCCATTCAGTAGTAAACTTCATTTGGTAAGCATTAATTCATTTGCAGATGTTAGTGTTCCACAGATCTTCTAGGACTGCAGTTCAGATCCAAGTTCATTTCATAAATGGCTGATGGACTGTGTTAAACTGTGTTTTCTACTTAAGTCAATGTACTGCTAGGATCATTAGGAAAATCATGATTGTCAGGGAGAAACTGAAGATTTGAAGCCAGTCCGTTCAGCCAGTTGTTGATTACAGTATATTGGAGTCAGTGGAGTGATGAGAAATTGCTCCATCTGAAGATGTGGTGGTAAACACAGTTCCACCTCATCAAAAAGCAAAATGTTTTCTATTCAGGCCAGTGCTGAGTCCCAGTGGCATGACTCTAGAAGGAGTTTGTCAGCTGCTGTTCCTGCAGCTGTCCCAGAACTTGCAGAAGTCTTTTGAGCCCAGTGGTTAAACTGATGTCTGTGCTGATGCATGACATTTATCAATAAGGAAAAAAAACTGAAACAAATAATCAAACATATCTATGGAGTAGTTCTGGAAAATGTCATCACTAACCAAACTATTAGGTAAAAATGGACATGCACATCATTTCACCACATATAAAAAGTGGATAACTAATGTTGGTGATACAAAAATATGAACCCTGAGACCTTTCCTATTATTATTGGTCCAATAATAGCAACTTGCTTTAGCTTTCACTGTGTGCTGTCAGTAACTGTAGTGTTATGTACAAAGCCAAGGATGATGGTGAATAGCCAGACAAAATCCAGAGATGAAAGAAGAGGTTGTAGAAAAGCCTAATTTCCAAGAGGCTTGCCAAAGCAAGAAGACATTTGACTCTTTCAGAACCTGATCTCTCCATTGAGGGTAGGAAGTGATGCTGGAGATAATTAGTTGAGTGGGCTCTGGAGGAGGAGCTTTTGGGAGCTGTCCAGCTGTTCATTGTCTAGTGTTTCTTTCCCCAGGGCTTCTGTTATTGTGATATGCTGTGTAGGAATGGACAAGTCTCCCTTTCTTTCTAACTGTGTTACTGCTGGAAGCATCCTCTGCTTACAGAGAATGTTCCTCCAACTGTATTTTTCTCTCTCTACACTCCTTTTTTGCTTTGTTGGCTTCTGCTTCTGCACAGTATATCAAACAGCTGCTCATCTTCAGAGGAATTCATGACCTGTGGATACCCTTCCTACCATCTTTCCTTCCAGACCAAGAATTCTGCACTGCTGTTGGTCAGTCCTCATTGCCAACATTCCTGGAATATTTGTTCCCCTTCTCAGTTAACCTTCACAGGCTCTTTCTTTGCCCCTTGTTAGGCAAAGAAAATACCCTGACGTCTTGTTCCCTCTTTAAAACTCCTACTTTCTGTACTGACAGAAATTTGATAAACAGTAAGACTCTGTCCTGAGACCACAACTTACTACAGTTGTGAATATTGTCTCATTGTCTCTTCAGTCTCTCAAGGTCTTAGGGGGCATGTGTGAGATGTGACCTTGTTAGGGACAGAAATAATGGAATTTGCTCTATGCTCATGTCTCCTTGCTTCATGAAGGATGTTGGTTCAGAACTTATGTTCTAAACTTCATCTTAATGTGTCAGCATTTATTCACAAAATTGCTTGTGTTGGAAGGGACGTTTAAAGATCATCTTACTTGGGGTCCAACTCCCAAATAATGTTCATAATTATTTATAATAATGTCAGCTATTTGTTTTCAATATTACTTGGCTGAATGGGGAACTCAGCTTGGAAGTCAAGAGGAAAAATAAATCATATGTTCTATGGAAACGAGGTCAGGTTTTGCAGGAAGATTACAGGTGTTCAATGCTTCCAGCCTGTGACTGTCTTTTGATGTTTTGGGATAATACCTTTAATACAATTTTTGATAATACCTGAAGTAGCCAAACAGTTCAATTATGTGACTGTTGTAGATCCCTTCCAGATAAACTATTCCTTCCCTTCTTCTGTACTTCTTCCTACTGCTTACTTTCCCTGCCAGTACATGCTGAGGTAACCTCTAATGACATTTCTTCCCAGCCCTGCACTAGCAAAAGGGATTGAATATCCATAACAGTGCCCCAGCCTAGCCATTGGCTCTGTCACCCTGTAGGTCACCTTGAGATAATGGGACAATTTGCACAAATGTACAAAAAATATGTGTGATGTGTGGTTTTTGAATGTCTTTTCATCCAGCTGAGATGTGTTTTCACAGGATGGCAAAACCTCTGACCTAGCGAGGCTGAGATCAAGCCCTCAGTCTGTTGCAGGATGTGCTTCTCATCTAAGTAGTTTCAAATATTTTGAAGGTGTCCATTTTCCTGTAGTTTGGTTTTTTTTTTTTTGTTTTTTGGTTTTTTTTTTTT